>BQNB010042167.1:2983-46301 GCA_026074375.1 Tanacetum coccineum | reverse complement strand
ATCATACTTACCCGGTCTAATATACGTATTATATATTATATTATATGTATTTTTGAGAGTGAATTTTATCAAGGGTAACTTGGTAATCTACTTAATTACTCTTAAAGTTATATTAGTATACATATTTTGGGTATATAAAACTACGAATCACTTGTCAAACCAAACTCTGGCATTCCCGGTGAGGGTTGAGTTGAACATGTGACACCATGTCGGCATTGCCCAACCTTCTGTTTTTGCGGCTGATTGGAATAACTTTAAATGATCCTCCGGATCTCCACTTCCATCGTATGTTTTGACATGGCTAGGCATCCTAGTCCTCGGGAGACTAAAATGCCGGATCCGTGGTGTGAAAGGGTTTCTTTCCTCACATGTCCAAGGCTGGGAGAGATCGTCTTCATAGGTGTTCGATCTCTGTCTTCTTGATTTAGATTTCCAGTGACCCCCTTCACTATCTTCACTCTCTGAATATTGGCTAGTCGTACGAGATGGTGTTCCCTTTTGTTGATGCCTTCTTGCTTCTACTTCAGTTCTTTTTGCTTGGGGGCTCCGTTGACGACTATCAGAACGTGCGGATGTAGCTAGCTCCTTTCTTCCCAACCTATTAAACACGCCTCCTTCCTTCCGTGGCCGGGGCCGCGGTGAAGGGGATCTGTACTTCTTAAGCCTTTTGAAAACACTGGCGTGTGGTGATGGGCTTCGGGAATACCTATCTCCGTGCCTTCTTCCGGGTTCTGTTCGGGCGGTTGGTGTCTTGGATTCAGAGTAGTGCGATTCTTCACGTCTTCTTATCTTAATTCCGGACTCTTCGCCATAGATCAGTCGTGCTTTCACTGCGTTGAGTTTATCTTTCTGCTCTTTTTCTTTTTGCATCTTTTCGGCGATGAGCGGCAAGAGTTGGTGATAATTTTTGTCGCACATTTCCCTAAGAACCTCGTCAGACATAGGTTCCTCAAGACCCTGGGGACCATTCCTTCCCCCTGTGTTCCTCACGGCGGACGTGGGATTGTTTGTGATTTGTTGTTCGTGAGTGCTCATGGTGAGTTTTTAGAGAATCGTGGTTGCGTAAGCGTCCCACGGATGGCGCCACTTGTTAGTACAAAATTTGTATCGGGTTTAGCAAGGTATCGAAGTCCTTAGCCGGGCCGGACCTCCAAGTGACTTGAGCACCTGATCTGGTACTAGAGCAAGAGAAGTGAGGTGATTTTCTGCACAATTAAAAGTAAACCGTTAGCCTTACCGTAGGGCGGACCCCGCGATTATGCTCCGGCGTGAGAGTAAGTACACATGTTTGTCAGAGTACGTGTGTGAGTTAATGATTAGACAAAATGTACCTTTTTGGGGTGTGAAATGACCCCTATTTTAGGCAAGCCTAATACTAGGGTTTCCTAGTATTTCGCTTGTAACTGTTGGTGGTCGGAGTGGGTCCCTTGTCGGGCAAGGGTCCATGTAAAATCGTGTTTGCGGCCGCGAGTGTTCTTCCGCGGTCAGTGTTTGTCCACGGATGCGCACGGGTGCGGCTGAGAAGATACTCACGTGCGTCTTTGAAATATCCGGAGCATGGCCCTTGTCAGGCTTAGCAGTCCAGCTATTTGTTGTATTGGGCTTGGGGCCATATATGTATATTATGAACTAAGCCTAGTAAGCTTGGTGCTCATACTATACGTCATCAAAAGGCATTGGCATGCTTAAGCAAGTTCCTTACAAGAACAAAAGGAGGAGTCCTGACACCCTGTTGAACCACTCACATAACAATCTATCTCTTGTTCTTAAAATAAGATACATTATGTAAAAGGGCTTGTAAACAACAAAAGGAGGATTTAGCAGCTTCTTTTTGTAAAGACAATCAGCTAAAATACACCAAGTTCTCGTCATCTCTTGAGGTTACTCTGCTTAAACTCGCCACAAGCTTCCCAAAACAATAAGCCATTCGTCGCCCGCTTCTACCACCATGACTTGTGGAGCATTCGACCAAAACACTCAAACTTTTTACTACGTGGATAATTGGAAACGTGTCCTTAAGTTTTCTGTCAAGGATAACAAATGTTGGGATTTAATAAACTGTTAACCATTAACAACTACGAGTACGCAACGGATATGGATCACGTTTGGCATATATGATTAACACACAATAAAACATATAGAAATCATACCTCTTGAAGAATCAAATGCTAATGAAACAAAGTGGTTAAGTTACCACCTCTATGGTTGCTCACACAACACGTCAAACAAATACATCACGATGCTAGTCGTTGCTTCACGAATAAACAACAAAACACGGTGTTCTTGTTTTGGGTTGAATCGAACAAAACAAATAAACCTTTTGGATTTATTTTTTTGTCGATTGATATAACAAGAAGGAAAAGAGATTAGTGAATGCAATTATCAGTTGCATGCTTGTCCAACTCCTTCATGCATACGCATACGTAAATTCTGTATGTAACCTTTATTTTTGACTTTGTCTTGCGAATCACATGGGGGGATGCAAAGAAAAATAATCTGGTTTTAGTTGAATGTGTCAAGTTGGTTTGTGAGTGGGGAGGAGGAGCACGGAACCAAAAAGAAGGTTTCGTGTTTTTAATGGTTGTTTTTTTTCCGTAGTGATCCCCAAAAGTGTGAATATTGATATAGGATATAAAATAAATCCCCTAGTTTTAAGGCTTGTCCTTACTCCAAGTCATTGCTTATTTATCCCACCACTTCTCCAAAATACTCGACACAAAACCCCCGCTCCCTTTGATTCTTTTTTATGAGATTTATAATAGTGTCCGAGATAGGCACCAAAGTGGGTCATGTGATAATACTGTCTATCAAGAAGCCGAGCTTGAGTATCGTACTATTTACAATGCTCCTTTTACATTGACTAGATGTTGGAAGATTTTGAAAGACCATCCTAAATGGAAAAAGGTTGAAATGCCAAAGTTTTATAAATCCAAACAATCATATTCTAAAAAATCGAGGACATCGGAAAATATGTCACAAGGAAATTCGGATTCAGCACACATTAGCATGAATCAAAACGATGAAGCGGTTTACATCAAAAATGACCCTAAAAAGACCAAAACTGTGCATAAATGTAACGACCCAAACCCGCTCCGGAGAGTAGGCCAAAACGTCATAATCATGGTGTCATATCAAAGCATAATAAAGGCATAAAGTCATAAATGATAACATAGAACAAAGTGGAAAGCCGGAATCAAACATCGGCTCCCGATTATGAGATCAACATGAATAACGTAAAAGAAGTCTAAAGGACTAAAACATGTGTCCAAGATAGTATAGCACATCAAAGTGTCTGCGATAAAAGAAAGGAAGCTAAATGGTCACTTCCTAAGCACACACTCTCTCAAGCCCAATCTCCCTCTAGATACCTGCCGTATAAGAAAGAGAAAGAAATACGGCTGAGCATAACGCTCAGTGAACGGATATAATAACAATGTAAGTAATAAGTATGAATCCTGGATAATAAGTATAAAGCAGCGGAAAGATCATGAGTGTCATGAGGAAACCTGGAGAATGCGTCATGAAGAATAGGAAATAAACATGTAAAGCATGGTAATACGAAGTAAAGATGTCATGAGATATCATGGATAGTATAGACATAATAACAAGGAATGCCCACGAGCTCATATAATCATACATGTCATAATACTAATGTCGTGAATACATGCATATAATAGAGGGGCTGCCTCAACATGTAATAGAGGGGTGACCTCTTATAATAATATGGGTGGAGGGATCAGCTCCAATGTGATGGAGGGATCAGCTCCAATGTGATGGGATGTAGAGCACACACCAACCAATCACCATGAACGTGTAAACATGTAAACTAGGATGCACCCATACGCCCCTGAATAATAATGGCCAAACATGAAATATAATCTGGTAACATGAAAAGGGACGCCGCGTGAAATCACTCTCAACGCGAAAGAGTCGTGACACAGGTGCCTCATGTGTCACGGTCATGGTACCTCCATGACTAGGTGGTAAGTCATGTAAATCATGGTCATGCGTATATATAGCTCGGGCAATAGAATAAGTCATGAAATCAAACATGTAAAGGATCATGGCAAAAGACATAAAATGGGGAAGCATAGCAGTTCTGGGGATGAATCATGAAAAGAAAGAATGTCCTTACTGAAAGGACGGAATATCCGTACCTTATGTCCAGCAGTAACGGAAAGAGATGGATAAGAAGATGGAAGCTACTCCTGCTTAATGCGATCTACATGTTAAAGGACATATATAAGTTACTTGTTCATGATTAAGGTTACTTTCCATTTTTAGCAACTTTCTATTTTTAGCAACTTTCTATTTTTAGTAACTTTCTATAATTAGCATGATTCCTTGATTATTATTACGCATGATTCTTGATTAGTAGGTTCCTATGATTAACATATTCCTGATGATTAATATGTTTCAGATTAGTATTCTTGTTATATTTGGTACTTTCCAAAAATATAGCAGTTCTAATGATAGTAAGTTCTCAAACGTAGACTTCCTTAATTAACTTTATCCATAATGATAAACTTCCCTGGTTTAATAAGTTTCCATAATTAAACTTCCCAACAATAGACTTTCTAAAAATAGCAGGTTTCTATAAATAGTAAGTTTCCATAAATAACATGTTTCTATAATTAGCAGGTTTCTATAAATAGTAAGTTTCCATAAATAGCATGTTTCTATAATTAGCAGGTTTCTATTTCTGTATTTACAATCCAAATCCTTGATCTTACATAATTTACGTAATTAGCCCTTTTAGTTATTAATTTAATTAAACTATAATATTTTAATTATTCCATTTTTGCAACACAAGCCCTTAATAATATCAAATATGGTATTCTTCATACTTAATAATTTTAATTTACTGATCATACATTGTACTTTTCAAAATTTACACTTTTAGTCCCTAAGTTTTAAAACAAAATTCGATATTATATTATATTATATAAAATTAATCATGTTTAACCATTAAACAATTATCAAATGACAATTTATACCCTTTTACTTATTTTTCAGTGGAATCTATACATTATATTAACTGCCCATAATCAGCCCCAAAAAGTTTAGAAAATTACAAACACGCCCCTTTATACATTTTAAAAAACAACAAAATCGGGTAACCAATAAATGCACAAAACCCTAATTAGAATTTCCCTCAATAATTAAATAATTTTAATACATTTATTAGCATGTATTGGACATGGTTAAAATATACAACCCTAACCCTAATCTTTTTCCAATTGATTTCTTCATTTCATTTCATAATTCAAAATTGGCAAGAATTTAGAAATTCACAATAAATTATCTAAAATTTTATCCAATTTTTATTAACAATTTATTGGTTCACATATCATGATATATACCAAGTCATAAAAATTATAAAATCGAAAGTATAAATTTATTTAGAGTCCGAATACAATTTCTTGTAATTAATTTAGGGTTTAGATATGTTTAGCTTTAATAAATCAAATAACGTGCATGGTAATTTTTCTCATGAACATATCAGATCTATATAATGTAAAATGAGTTATAAAAATACGTTGAATAATTATGGATGATTTTATGAATTATTGAGTTCGGCTAGGGATTTCGAATTCAAAAGAACACCATAAATCGAATCAAGCTTCAAACCAATGAACCAATAATTTTCTTAGCTCCCTTGTACTCCCAAGAACCCTAGAAAATTCGTCCCTTGCTGTATAAAAATGTTGTGCCACCACCTAAATTATTTAGGTTTTCGGAAATGGTTTTTAAGAAGTTTACAAATGTAAATTGTATATAAAAAGATTATTACCCATAAATGCCGGAGATTTTTGGGTATTCAAGGGGATAAAATCAGTTTTAAT
Organism: Tanacetum coccineum; assembly: GCA_026074375.1. Lineage (NCBI taxonomy): Eukaryota > Viridiplantae > Streptophyta > Magnoliopsida > Asterales > Asteraceae > Tanacetum > Tanacetum coccineum. The sequence goes on along the minus strand of BQNB010042167.1, from coordinate 40,455 downwards.
TTTTCCGAAAAATATTTTATAATTTCCCGATTTTATTTAATATTTAATTGTATAATATAAGTAATTAACTTATAATTATTTCGGCAAAATACATATATATAATAAATAATTATTTTTCTTGCATAATATAAGATATTTTAATCTTATATAAATTTCATACTTGTCACATGATGTACTTTATAATTTATAACACTTGATTGAATTTTTATTCATGCTTTTATTTAATTTTTTGACATTAGGGGCATTTTGGTAATTTTGCACTTGTTCTGATTTTAGGGTTTTACAGAGAACATGAAGTTCTTTTCTCTGAGGAAATTGATCTACTTAAAAGAAGTGTAGGTAGCAAAGAATATTAGTTAGGATTACTTAGGACTGAGCTTGAAAAGGTAAAACAAGAAAAGGAGGGAGTTGATTTTAAGATTGCAAAGTTTGATAATTGTTAAGAACTAAATGAATGTTTTAGAAAGTCAGTAACTGACAAAAGCAAGAAAGGAGTAGGTATAAATGATTGTTCCCCTCACCTCATCCTTTGTTTCTCTAATAGACAAAACTTTAGACTTATTCTTATTTAGGTCTTGAGAATTCAAAGGAACCTGAGGTTAATGAGTATGTGGTCCTAAGATATCTAGGTTTAAGCCTACCAATGGTTCGTGTTAAAGAAGTCAGATAATTCTAGGAGAATACTGATGACTCTTTTGGAACAACATCAAATGATGATACTGAAACTTAGCTCTTTGAGTCTCAAATTAAGGTGACAAAGATTGGAAAGAAAAGTTTTTCTATCATGCTTAATCATTGTAGAGTCTTGTTCAAATAAAATAGAAAAGCTAGTTAGAAAAATTATGATGCTCCAATTATTGAGGATTGGGTGTCAAATGATGAGGATGAAGTTGAGTCTCATGTTATGGTAGAAAAGAAAACTGATATTCCAACTACTGCTAAAATAGAAACAGTTACGGAAGCAAGTGTGAAGTATGTTGAGATGTAAGAGTCACAAAGACCTAGGAAAACCAAAGGATAGGAAAAATGGTCAAAATATTCCAATCAGTTAGGATGTACTTTGTTATTAATAACAAAGCTTGTTTATTATGGAAAAGTTTTGATCACATTTAATACGGCTGTCCTAACCAACAAAGGAAAAGAATAGTAAGTGGAAATAATTATAACAAAGAGGATAATGACTACTATTCTAGAACCTCTCATCCCAGTGCACACAAACATATGGCTCCAAGAGCAGTCTTAATGAAGACTGGCCTAAAATCTTTTAATACTGCAAGGCCTGTTAATACTGTTAGGTCTGTTAACACTGGTAGACCTTTTAGTACTGCTAGGTCTTTTAATACTGTTAGGCCTTTTTGCTTATCTGTCACCCTTAAATCAACAAATTCATTGTGCTTAGACCATAGGACATATATTCATAATCAGCACAATCAACTGTTTACATGCCCTTTTACAAGAGAACAACATTAACAAAAAGGTGTTTTAATCAAAGGTTTAATACTGGTAGGCCATTTAGATCAACTGTTAATACTGTCAGGGCAAGGGGATTTAATGCTGTTAAGCCCTCAGCATGTTGGGTTTGGAGACCCATCAAACCCAATGGTGCATCACTGGTTTTCAACAAATATAATTACATTGATGCACAAGGCAGATCCAAGTCAGTAATGGCATTGGGTCACAAAGAAAAATACTTCATAAGTTTGTGTGCAGAGCAATTCAACAACTAAATGTAAAGCTTTGTTGATAGTGGAAGCTCAACGCAATGACTGAAACATAGCCCATCTTTTAGATCTCAAAAGACTTTGATGGAGGTTATGTTAATTTTTGGTGGAGGAGCTATGGAGGCTAATTATGGCAAAGGTACTACAATAAAAAAAAAAACAAAAAAGATAATAAAAAAAAAAAAAAAAAAAAAAAATTAATAACTGATTAATCTTGATTTTGATGATGTATACTTTGTCAAAGAGTTAAAGTTCAACCTCTTTAGTGTCTCACAAATGTGTGACAAAAAGAACTATGTTCTTTTTATGACTCTGAAATGTCTTGTCCTATCTCCTAATTTTAAGTTGCCTGATGAAAATCAGATACTTTTTAAAATTCCTAGACAGGATAACATGTACAGTTTTGATATGAAAAACATAGTTGCTAAAGATAGTTTAACTTGTCTAGTTGTAAAGGCTACATCTGAAGAATCAATGCTATGGCATAGAAGGCTTGGTCATATAAATTTTAAGAATATTAATAAACTTGTCAAAGAAAATTCTTGTAAGAGAACTGCCTAAAAAGATTTTGCGATATGACCAAACATGTGTTGCCCTGTCTTAAAGGAAGCAACACAGCAGCCGCTTTTAAGACCAAGGCCTTTTAATCCTATTACTAAGCCATTATTTATGCTACATATGGATCTCTTTGGTCCAACTTTTGTTAGTAGCCTAATGCATAAAAAGTACTGCTTAGTAGTCACTGATGATTATAGTAGATTTTTAAGGGTTTTTTTTAAACAACTAAGGATTGAACCAAGTGAGATCCTTAAAAAATTTGTTATCAAAGAAGTTAGGAAAACCTCTAGTGATAAGAAAGTAAAAAATAATCAGGAGTTTGAATAATGGGACAGAGTTTTAAAAAACAAAGTGCTGGATGATTTCTGTAGGGAAAAAGGTATTTAAAGAGGGAATATAAATGTACCTGGACTCCTCAGCAAAAATGTGTAGATGAAAGGAAGACTAGGACACCCATTGAGGCTAGCTAGAACAATGTTAACTGACTCTAAGTACCTTACCACATTTTGGGCAGAAGCAGTTTCTACTGCTTGCTATGTACAGAATAGGGTCTTAATAGTCAAGCCTCATAACAAGACTCCTTATGAACTCTTTAGAGGTTTTAAACCAGCTATAGGATTCATGAAACCATTTGGATGTCATGTTACTATTCTCAATACCTTAGATAATTTGGGCAAGTTTGATGGAAAGAGTGATGAAGGTTTCTTTGTTGGATATTCCTTAAGTAGCAAAGCTTTTAGGGTATACAACACTAGAACCAGAAAAGTTCAGGAAAACTTGCATATTGGGTTCTTAGACAATAAGCCTATGATAGAAGGAAATGGTCCAAAGTGGCTGTTTGATATTGATTCTCTAACCCAATCAACTATAAATATGTTGCCAGTGTTGCAGGAAAATTTTCTAAGGACCTTTGCAGGTATACACGAGTTTCTGAGTCTAGTATATCTTCTCAACAAGATCAAGATAATCATGATTGCATTGTAATGCCAATTTGGAAGGATGCTTCATATTTTGGTGATGCTGCACCAAGATATGTTGCTGATGCTCAAATACAAGATAAAGATGGGTTACAAGATGAGAATGATGCTACAGAAAAGTCTCATGATGATAGCAGTCTTAAGGATAATGGTACTGTTGTTCAACAAGTTAATACTGCCAGACCAGAAATTAAATACTGGTTAGTGAGAGTTAGTACTGCTATCCCTGTAATTAATACTGCTACCCCTGAAGACTTGGTAGGACCTAGTCATGCATCTGAAGACACACAAGTGGAGGACCAAGAAGTTGAATTGGGAACATTCCATAATCTTATGCCGATAACGTACTCTCCTCCACAAGTAAATTCACAAAGATCACCCAATAGAAACATGTGATTGGTGATTGTGCAGTATCTGTTTAAACAAGAAGGATGAAAACTTCTTACTTCTGAACAAAGGATTTCTTTTAGTGCTATATATGAAGGGAATGACTCATCGGATCATCTATATCATGTCTTTTTGCTTGTTTCCTCTCTCAAGAAGAACCAAAAAGAGTTTCTAAAAGCTTTTAGTGATCTAGCATGGGTAGAAGCAATGCAGGAGGAACTCTTACAGTTCAAACTACAAAAGGTCTAGATTCTTGTGGATTTACCTAAAGGTCATATAGCAATTGGTACAAAGTGGGTATACAGAAATAAAAAGGATGAAAGGGGGATTGTCATCAGAAACAAAGCAAGACTTGTTGCTCAAGGACATACTCAAGAAGAAAGCATAGACTATGATGAAGTCTTTGCACCTATGGCTAGAATTTGAAGCGAATTAAGAATGTCCTAGCTTATGCTTTCCTATATGGGATTTATGGTTTTACTAAATGGATTGGTATAAAATAGGGTTTTCCTGTATGGTCAGATTGAAGAGGAGGTATATGTATGTCAACCTCCAGGTTTTGAAGATCCTGACCATCCTGATAAAGTCTATAAGGTAGTGAAAGCATTATATGGACTGCATCAAGCACCAAGAGCTTGGTATGACACTTTGGCCAATTATCTTTTGTGCAATGGTTTTCAAAGAGGAAAGATTGACCAAACATTATTCATCAAGAGACAAAAGGGACATATCTTGCTTGTTCAAATATATGTGGATGACATTATCTTTGGATCTACAAAGAAGGAGTTATGTGATGAGTTTAAGAAGCTTATGAAAGATAAGTTTCAAATGAGTTCTATGGGAGAACTTACCTTCTTTTTGGGTTTACAGATCCAACAGAAAAAGAAAGGCATTTTTATCAGTCAAGATAAATATGTCAATGAGATTTTGAGAAAGTTTAACTACATAGATGTGAAGTCTGCCTCTACTCCAACAGATTTGGAAAAGCCTTTGGTTCAAGATGGAGATGCTGCTGATGTTGATGAACATCTTTATAGATCTATGATAGGATCTTTGATGTACCTTACAACATCCAGGCCAGATATCATGTTTGCAGTCTGTGCATGTGCAAGGTTTCAAGTTTCTCCAAAGACATCCCATCTCTTAGCTGTCAAAAGAATCTTTAGATACCTTAAAGGAAAACCATCTTTAGGACTTTGGTATTCTAAGGATTCTCCATTGGAATTATGTGTGCTTACATATGACAGTGACTATGATTGGAGCTAACAAAGAAGGAAGTCAACCATTTAGGAAATTGTAGTTTTTGGGAAATAAGTTGATCTCTTGGCAATGCAAGAGACAAACTATAGTTGCCACTTCTACAACTGAGGTTGAATATGTGGCTGTTGCAAGTTGCTGTGGACAGGTTCTTTGGATACAAAACCAACTGCTGGACTATGGGTACAATTTAATGAATACTATTATTAATATTGACAATAATAGTACTATCTGCATAATAGAAAACCCTGTTCAACATTTTAAAACAAAACATATAGAGATTAGGCATCATTTTATAAGAGACTACAATGCTAAAAATTTGATTTAAATGGCTAAAATTGACTCTGACCATAATGTAGCAGATCTTCTTACAAAAGGTTTTGATGCTGGTAGACTTTAGTACTTGGTCTCAAGTACTGGAATGCTAAATCCCTAATGCCCATATCTCTTGTTTGTTTTGTAAAGTTTGTTAAATGTTAGTACTGTTAAGTCTTTGTAAATTAAAACTGCTAGTTATAATTAGTATGCTAGTTATATTTAAGACTATTGTGACCCAAAACTTGTTACTTATAGTTAGTTATGCTATGTTATTGTATACTGTTTCTCACTGTTAATCCTGTTAGTAACATTTAATACTGCTACACAAGAAAAATGGTTAGATTATGTTTTTCTTGGTTTTAAGCTAACTCTTTCAGGATAAACAATGGAGTGTGAAATTGGTTTCTCAATGATGCATTATTCGAGGGGAGGAATGTTGTTTGTTCATAAAGTGTTGGTTTTAACACCACACAATAAATCAACATGGTCATCAGTTTACCATGTCTTATTAGACATCAAGAATTGACTAGTCCAGAGCAAACGGCTACTGGTAAAGACTTATCAAATTCATTGATAGTTGATAGTATACTCAAAACTATATGGTTATCAATGCACCATGTTTTTACAACGAAGCATTGGCTAGTCCAAAGCAAACGGCTATTGGTAAAGACTACTTAAATCTGTTAATAGCTGGTAGTTTACCAAAAACTATACTTTGTGTGAATTTGTGAGCCAAAAGAATAGAGAGAATTGGTGAGCTTAAAAACAGATAGAGAGATGTGTGAAAAACAGACAGAGTGCAAAGTGAGTTAAAAGAATTAAGAGATAAAATGTGAGCTTAAAAACAAAAAGAGAGATTGTGTGAAGCTATTTTTGAATGATACACAACTTTGGAGTTTGTACTGCTTTGGTGGAGAAGTTAATACTGCTAGGCTTATTTTAGTACTGCTAGACCAAATTTGGTACTGTTGGATGACCGTTAGCACTATTTGAGCCCTAACAAAAATTTTCATTAATAAATAGAGCCGTTGAGATATTTCCGCCAAATACCTACGATATAGGGTTTGACTAATTGGACTTTCGTGATCTTTCTATATATTCGCTTGATTTACTCACGATAAACTCAAATTTCTTTAAGTCGGTCAAACCATATCTCTACGTTTTCTCTAAATAATCTCAATTAACTTTCTCCAGCCTTCATACTTTCCTAAACGATCATATCCCACATAATTAATCACCTTTTTACTCATGGCTAGTTTGGAATTTTATGATAAGCACAATATGGCTGCGTTCTTGGAAAAGTCTACAGGGAGTGAGGGATTTCATCAAGTTATTGACTTCCTAAGTCAAAGTCATATCAGCTATGCTCTCACTAAGAAGCCAGAAATCTATATCTCATTCATCAAACAATTTTGGAGAATTGTTAAAGCTTCTACTAACACTAATGGGGAGGTAACAATTACTGCTATCATTGATGGCCAATCCAAGACTATCACTGAAGCCTTTTAAGAAGGGTACATTCAAAATGTGGAAGATCATGTGTATCACTTCTACAAAATAAATTTTGTATTTTTAAATATATTATTTTATTTTCCCAACTCAGAGATTTTTAAGCAGCTTGCACTCATGGGGTATCAAACAGATTCAGATAAGTTAACTTTTTAGAAGGGTGTTTTCTCACCTCAATGGAGGTTTCTTATACATACTCTACTTCATTTTCTTAGCCCTAAGAAGACTGATTGGGAGCAAATTTAGTAGTAACATAGCTACTGCTCTTATATGCTTAGCAACAAATAGGAAGTACAACTTTTCTAGGCTGATTTTTTAAACATATGGTCACAAACATAGGAAGCCCCCATAAGTTTTTAATGTATCCTAGGTTTATTTAAATTTGCCTGGATATGCAGAAGAAACAGCATAAGACACATTCCAGCATATATCTTGTACCCTCTCTAAATAACAAGGTTTTTAGCAATATGAGGAGGCTTACCAAATGATATACAGGGGTAGAAATTGGGTTATTTCCTACTATGCTTACTTCATCTACACATTCATCTTCACCTACACCTTCATCTTCACCATCAAGGATCACATCATCACCTTCACTATCATCTGAACCTTCCACTAAACCTACCTTTGAACCTCAACCTTTACCTGATGCTGAGTCACCATGTTCCAACACCCAATGAATCACCTCTCCATGCTGTTCACTCACATAGAAGTGATGAGGGTAGCCTAAAACTAATAGAATTGATGAATTTGGTTACAAAATTATCTGAAAGGTTTGGAGTCTTGGAGGATGATTTGAAGAGGACAAAGCAAACTTATAGTACTACATTCACTAAGCTTATTCTCAAGATTAAGAAGTTGTGTCTTATAGTCAACGACTGAAAGCAAGGAGAGAGCAAGTGTTGGTTTCAGAGGATGAAGAAGATGATTATTCTAAACAGGGGAGGATAGATGAAGACCTTAATACCTACTTTGCTCAAGATGATGAAGTTGTTCATGATCAAGATACTGCTAAAGAAGGACAACTAGAAGATAGTACTGCTGGTATTACAGTTAGTACTGCTCCTATAAATATTAGTACTGCCAGAGAATCTCATAGTACTGCTAGAAGAGTTGTATATGGCAGAAGGAGTAAAGCAGAAGGAAGGATAAGGAAAGAAATCATGACTGAACCAGAACCTGAGAAAAAGTCTAAGAAATTATTAGAACTAGAGAGACTGGGTTTAGAAGAAGCTATCAGATTACAAGAACAAGTTGATGAAGAGGAAAGAGCTCAAGTAGCAAGAGATGAAGAGATAGCAAGACAGCTCTTAGCATTGGATAAAGAAAGAGTTACAACTGAAACTAAGACAACTAAGGATATTGATTGGAATGATCCTTCAGTTCAAAGGTATTGGGATATGAAGAATAAACCAAAGTCAAAAGCTCAAGTAAGGAAGAACATGGTTGTCTACTTGAAGAATCAAAGTAATTACAAGATGAAAGACTTCGAAGGAATGAGCTATGATGAGATTAGGCCAATTTTTGTAAAGATTTGGGATTTCAATCATAACTTTGTGCCCTATGGCTCCACATCCCCATACACACCCCATCTTTTTTTTAGAAATTGAAAAGAAAGATGAAGCTGCCGAGATTCAAGAGATTGATATAGAACAAATTAAGAAGAAGAAAGATACTACTGGAAAGGGAAGAAACAAATCTTCTAAAAAGACAAGAAGTACTACAAATAGACAAAAGGTGGAACTAGATGATAAGAAGGAAGATCTCAAAGGTTATTTAGACATAGTTCCAAGAGAAGATGTTGCTGTAGATGTTGATTCTCTCTCTACAAAGTATCCAATTATGGATTGGAAGACTTACACTTTGTCAGAAAACTTCATGTATTACAAAATCATCAGAGGAGATGGAAGCTCAAAGAACTACAAGATTCTGAGTGAGATGTTATATGATTTTGATAGACAAGATATAGTAGAGTTATACAGGCTGGTCAGAGAAAGGTATAGATCCTCAAAACCAGAAGGATATGATTTAATGTTATGGGGAGACTTGCATACACTTTTTAAGCCTGATGAGGAGAGTGAAATATGGTTGAATCAGAATGAGTATAATTTGATAAGTTGGAGTTTATTTGATTTTGTGAAGTTCACATTATGTTGATGCAAAATGGAATTGCCATACATATGCTTACAGAAAAGAATGTATCTTCTTAAGTCCCAGAAATGATATCAAGATGTGCCTGAGTAAGAGATTGGAGGTTGATCATGAGAGTTCACAAGCATATGAACTACTAAAGTTCATCAGATCCAATGTGAAGAAGTAGAAGAGTGTTTGAAAGAATCATCATCAGAAGACAAGAAGATTTAATCCAGAAGAAACTTGGGATTTGAAGATAAATCACAAGTTTAGGGGAGGATTGTTGGGAATAAATCTTCATCAAGAGTTAATACTGCCAAGGTATAACTAACAGTACTAATGGAGTTAGTACTGCCAGTACAAACTTAGTACTGCCAGTGTTAGTTAATACTGCTAGAAGAAAAGTTAATACTGCTGATGGTTAATGCTGCTGACTTGGAGATAAGGATGCAAAGAGATAAATATGGAATGTATATCTTATATATTTTAGGAAGATACGTATATGATTTTAATTGTAATTGATCCTAAAAGTTCGGTAGTTATCTTGTAAAGGACTCCTTGTGGTGTATATAAGGAGATCCTAGGTTAAGGTTTTAAATATACTTAAGAGACAGATATACATCTTAGAGAAAGAACATATAGCTTCAAGGTTGTAACCCTAGTACTAAGCAAGAGTACTCGTATTATTGATCTAATAATATTGAAGCATTTTGTGTTTTATTCATTGTTCATTGTTTAGTATTGTTTCATTGATTAATACTTCTAGAGTATTGAAGTGTAGATTCCGCATACACTTTGATATACAAACAAAGTCTCTACCATTGTTATTTTGGATTCATCCAAGGTAACATACACTTTACTAGGTAAAGAATCGATCAAGGCTTGGGATCAATAACTTTCCGTACACGAGCTTGTATAGAGTACACCTAATGGGTGTTTTATAAGCTGTACAGAAGGCCCAAAGTGCGTCATCTTATTTATCCAACCAAGAGGCACGGTTCTCGCCTACGGTCCTTTCAAGAATTCGTTTCAAGCCACGATTGGATACCTCAACTTGCCCACTTGTTTGTGGGGGATACGCGGTGGAGAGAAGGTGAGTAACTCCGTATTTAAGCATGACCTTTGCAAACTGGTCATTGCAAAAATGGGTTCCGCGATCACTTATGATAGCACGAGGGGCACCGAATCAAGCGAAGAGAGATTTAAGGAATTTGCAAACAACTCAGGCGTCGTTGGTGGGGAGCGCTTTCGCTTCAAAAAAAAAATGAAAAAAAAAGAATGGAAATATAAGGATATAAAAAGTAAATAAGGAAAAAAAGAAAAGAAAAAGAAAAAAGATTGAATTTTATTTTTATAAAATTGTTGATAAGAAGAAAAAAAAAAAAGAAAAAAAAAAAAAAAATTAGAAAAAAAAATGTAGAAAAATGTAAAAAAAAAAAAACAAAAAAAACCCCCCCCCCCTAGTGAAAAGGAACCACAGACCTATCCCCACGCGGTATTACTTCTTCCCAACCCCCATTTTTCCCAGAAAAACTGGTAAAAACTTAAAGACCAAAGTCCCCCTACCCACAAATTTTAAACTAAAAAAAATAAGTTAAAACCTCCCCTTACCACCCGTTACCCCCATGCCCCATTTTTTTTCCTTTAGCCCCTCCCCCCCCCCGATAACCACCCCCGCCCTAGTCCCAGTACAAAGACCCCCAAAAGTCCTCCCCCCACCCCGCCCCCTACTCCCATCTCCCTCATAATTCCTCTCTGCCCCAAACTAACCAATTCACTATTATACGCACCGCCATCTACTCCCCAACGCATACCTAACCCACCCAATCTAACCACATAAGCATACACTATAACCACCCAAACCACAAAGACCCTCCCATCCCCCACCACTAGGCAAACCCCCCATTACATAACCAAACACCCCATACCTGGCATAGTCCCAACCACCATAACAAGGGTTCCTTCCTAGCAATTTGACCTCAAGCATCATTCTACACAAACATAAAGCAAATATTAAATCAACCTAAAAAAGCAAAAAAAATAGAAATATGCCACACACAATCCAAGTATATCTCCACTGACTAATCTCATCATCAGTAAATTCTCCGACTATGTTTACCTTACCTTCAAACCACATATACCATTGGGGTTCTTCATCTGCTTCAATTTCTATTTCGATCGTTAATAAACATCAAATGCATACACATGTAAAGTTAAACCAAGATAAATGAAATATGAGGGTATTAAATGCAAATGTGCAAATTGTGCAATGTAAACAGATTCATTTCTCAAACTCATCTCTCAATTTGTAAAACAAACATTATGTAATCTTACCATTTTCTCTTTCACAAAAACATATCCACCTCGTCCCATTTTATGACGATAAACATTTTTGGAACCGCCGTCCAGATTACCAATAGCCTGATTTCTCCTAAAAACACAAAATCACAAGTGTTGGGATTAAAAGCCTTCTTGATGCTATTAAATATTAATGATGCTCAAGTAAAGATAGTGCTGTTGATGATCTTCAAGGAAAAGATACCAATTGGTTAGTAACTTGCTAAAATAAATATGTTACTAAAGCTAGTACATAGATAGTACTGCTAGTTAAAAACTACTACTACTAGCTCAGAAAAACTTATTACTAGCTAGTAAAAAAGTTAGTACTACTGGAAAACTACAATGAAATATATACCGTTGTAAACTACAGCTGGCAATACAGTTAATGTTGCAATTGGGAGAAATCTGCCTTGAAGTACTACAGCTATTCAAGTTAAGACTGCCAGTAAAAAGATAATGCTGCTGGATTTGTTAAAGCTGGAAGAGAAAATTACAGCTGACTTTAAATGAAATGACATATAGACTTAAATAAAGATGACTACTTCAAACCTTGTATGCATCGTGTTTGTGTAGTTTAACAAACACTACCCAAGTTCTCCCTTTTAGCAATTGAACTATACTTGGGCCGGGAGTTTCATTCAGTTTCGAAGGTGTATATTAGTGCGCAATATGTATATATCCATCATTTTCATTCTGAAATTCCTTAGCATTTTACCAAGATGATCCCCATACCAATTTCTGATGTCAATCAACAACAAAAATATCGCTGCAAAGATAACACAATGTTGTTACTTAATTTGCACAAAATGTAAATGCATAGATAAACTTATTTATTACTGGATTAAAAAATAGAAAATATGTACCCGTATTCATTCCATATTATCTCTTGATTCTTATCCACCTCTTCCAGGATAGAATCTTCAAACCTATTGCTCCACGAAACAAGATCTCCCTAAAAAACTCGAAAATAGATGCAACTGTGAACCTTGGATACCCTATTCTATGCAATCAAAGGTTACCTTGATCTTTATTCCACCAGTTTTCCATATCCTGCGAAACTTATATAGCCTGGTTATGCCCCTCTTAACTAGTTTCAGATCTGAATGTGGTTCTCAATCCGCATCTTCAGCAATGTTTGTTCCATCCCGCAACTTCTTCAACATCTAGAATACTTCCTCGATTCATATCCTAACATATCATCATTTTCATTATTATAATTAACCAAAAGATCATGATCATCGGTTTGAATTTCCACCAAATCATTCTGAACATCGGATTGATTTTCCATGACTCTTGAGCAACCAAGTGGTAAAAGAAAATGAAACTGGCTTGAGAGTAAAAAAAAAATGGGGGTGATAGAAGATTTGATTTTTCTGTTTTGGTCGTTGCAGTGTTTTTTTAGGAGAGAAATCAGGGTTTATGATGAATATAAAAGGGCTCTTTTTTTGGAAACTGATATGCATTTAATTAGCTGATATGCATTTAAAATTTTTTTAAAAGTGATGCATTTAAAAAAATTTGGATAAATTTTTTGGCTCCAACTTCTTTTAAATTAACAATTTAATTATTTAAAAAATTTTCATTTTTGAAAAATTTGCAATTTGGCTCCAAAACTGCATTTTTTCTCCAAACTACTGCAGGCAATACAGTTAATGCTGCCAGTGGGAGTTAATGCTGCTAGTGAAAGTTACTACTGCTAGTTCAAGTTAAGACTGCCAGTAGAAAAATTAATGTTGCTGGATTGTTAAAGCTGCTGAGAATATTACAGTTGCTTTTTATGAAATGACCCATTACACCCAAAAGGTTTTTTATCACAAAATATGTAATTTTGTATGTGACCCATATAATTTTTCCTGTATGACCCGTATCTAAAAATACAAAAAAAATAATTAAAACAACATTAACTAAGAAAGTTTGATTAATTACAATCATCAATAGATACAAGTCATTACTGCATGAAATATTGTTTGATCAGCTAATACAAGTTAGATTGCCCAAAAATTAGCTTAACATGTTACCAAAACACTGTTTTAAGATGAATACTACACGAAATTAAACAAAATAATGAAATCCTTTCATCACCTTCAACATGAAACCTTTCTTTTCCCCTTTGACTTGTCTGCACATCTTTCAAGTGACCTCATTCAATATTTCTTCACAATATTATCCCATGTTTCAACATTAGCTAGTCCAAGCACACATCTCTTGTTTGGAATAGGGCTTTTGAAGATGACTTTTGGAATTGGCTTCTTTGCAACTGGTAGATAATCCTCAATAGTGCCATATCTATACCATTCAAGTAATTCTTTTGGAATGGGCTCCTTAGACCGCCTTGCAATTGATGGCCCCTCCTTAGGAATACTTGTTATTAATGGCCCCTTACTAGAAATACCTTTGTTGTCATCTGAGTTGTCTGAAGTAAGCACAAATATTTTTGCAAAAACAAATTTAAAATCAAATTAAGTCTGGTAAGTCTGTTGACCCACGTTATAAATGCAAGCACACCATTTGACCCACATTATAGATGCACATTACAGTGCCCTAACCCAATAACCACTAACTCTATTAATAAGCTAAACCCAGCAGCCCTAACTCTATAAATAAGCTAAACCAAACAGCCCTATGATTGCAAATAAGCAAATAACCTAATAAAAAAACCCTAACTCTGCTAAAAAGCTAAACCCAATAACCACCAAGTCTGCTAGTAAGCTAAACCCAGTAACCCTTAAGTCTGCTAATAAGCTTAACCTAATAACCACTAACTCTGCTAATAAGCTTAACCCAACAGCCCTAACTATGAAACTAAGCTAAACCAAGAAACCCTATTTCTACTAATAAGCAAATAACCTAATCAAGAAACCCTAAGTCTGCTAATAAGCTAAACCAAAATAAGCTAAACACCAAAATACAAATAACTCAAATTCAAATAAGCTAATAAGCTAATAAGCTAAACCAAAATAAGAACAACAAATGACAAACCTTTACTCATTCTAGATGATGACGATTGTGGATTGCTTATGTGGTTTGGAATTAGAGTTGTATTTGATTATTATGTCGATTAGAGGAAATTATGTTTCAATTAGGGTTGTGTTTGATTATTGGGTCGGGTTGTAAGTAGATTACCTATGGACTTACCCTATTATTAAAAATAAATAAATTATTAAAAGTATATAAATAAATGGAGAATTATTTAAATCAAAAGTTTATAATTTATGTTTTTATGAAAAATAATTAAATGAAAAATAATTAAATTAAAGTTTATAATTGTGAATTTTAAATTAAAATAGTAGCTTTAAAAATAAATTAGCTATAGAATTTAAAGATATCGTGTTATAATAATGATTGATATCGAAACGTTTTATTAAGTACTGGTCTTCAACAAAGAATATCTTATTGTGGTTGGAGCTTAAGTTAGTAGTATCATCGATAACATTATTTGAAGATGAATTAAGCACCAATAGAAAACAGAGGTAGCTTGTAAAACTGGTTGTATCCGTCCTCGAACATTCTCAACAAACTATACGTCGTTTACTATGAAAAACGACATTCCATCTAGAATCATTTGTGTCCTCAATAAATTCTATGCATGGCCATTTGTGGAAAGATTGACACTTGTAAAGCCATGATTGTTAAATGTGGAAAGAGTGTTAGCCTCGGTCGAGATAGATGTGATAGATATAGCATGAATAGTCACCTAGAACGCAATATCCAAGTTCATATTTCATAACATCTTTAGTAAAAAGAAGATGATGAAAATACCACCTTGGACCAACATTATTGTTTCTTCTTTCTTTGTCGCAATGGTTGTTATACAATGCTTACTGAGAAGTCATGCAAATCACCTTGTATGTCTTGCCGATTATGGAAGTTCACATTAGTTTAGTTTCTTGTATAGTTTATCGTCTAATCCATGTGTGTAATAATTTAATGTTTAATAGTTTACTTTAGCTCGTTTATGGATTTTTGTTCACTTGTAGGTCATTAATGTTAATTTGTGCCTTGATAATGTATGACATATCATCTCAGTAACAAATATGTATAAAGAGAATACGTTGTCAAGATTGTGTTTTAAATGTACTTTCACTAATATGACTTTGTTCAAGTATTAGATAATAACCAAGGTTGCAAAAGTAGCGAATCGTGGATTGCTGGTTTTAGGTATTTCCGGCGAGGTTTGTGTAGTTCATCAAGATTTTCCTTAAAAATCAACATATAATAGATATAAACAACTATCATAAGTGATTAAAACACCAATAGAAAACGGATGTAGCTCGTCAAACTGGTTGTATCTGTCCTCGTAGACAACATTCTCAACAAACTATACGTCGTTTACCATGAATACACTTGTAAAGATTGACACTTGTAAAGCCATAATCGTGGAAAGATTGACACTTGTAAAGCCATCTAGAATCATTTGTGTCCTCAATAAATTCTATGCATAGCCATTTGTGGAAAGATTGACACTTGTAAAGCCATGATTGTTAAATGTGGAAAGAGTGTTAGCCTCGGTCGAGATAGATGTGATAGCTATAGCATGAATAGTCACCTAGAACACAATATCCAAGTTTACATTTCATAACATCTTTAGTAAAAAGAAGATGATGAAAATACCACCTTGGACCAACATCATTGTTTCTTCTTTCTTTGTCGCAATAGTCGTTATACAATGCTTACTGAGAAGTCATGCAAATCACCTTGTATGTCTTGCCGATTATGGAAGTTCACATTAGTTTGGTTTCGTGTATAGTTTATCGTCTAATCCATGTGTGTAATAATTTAATGTTTAATAGTTTACTTTAGCTCGTTTATGGATTTTTGTTCACTTGTAGGTCATTAATGTTAATTCGTGCCTTGATAACTTACGACATATCATCTCAGTAACAAATATGTATAAAGAGAATACCTTGTCAAGATTGTGTTTTAAATGTACTTTCACTGATATGACTTTGTTCAAGTATTAGATAATAACCAAGGTTGCAAAAGTGGCAAATCGTGAATTGCTTGTTTTTGGTATTTTCGGTGAGGTTTATGTAGTTCGTCAAGATTTTCCTTAAAAATCAACTTATAATAGATATAAACAACTATCATAAGTGATTAAAACACCAATAGAAAATGGAGGTAGCTCGTCAAACTGGTTGTATCCGTCCTCATAGACAACATTCTCAACAAACTATACGTCGTTTACCATGAATACACTTGTAAAGATTAACACTTGTAAAGCCATAATCATAGAAAAGATTAACACTTGTAAAGCCATCTAGAATCATTTGTGTCCTCAATAAATTCTATGCATAGCCATTAGTGGAAAGATTGACACTTGTAAAGCTATGATTGTTAAATGTAGAAAGAGTGTTAGCTTCGGTCGAGATAGATGTGATAGCTATAGCATGAATAGTCACCTAGAACACAATATCCAAGTTCACATTTCATAACATCTTTAGTTAAAAGAAGATGATGAAAATACCACCTTGGACCAACATCATTGTTTCTTCTTTCTTTGTCGCAATAGTCATTATGCAATGCTTACGTACTGAGAAGTCATGCAAATCACCTTGTATGTCTTGCCGATTATGGAAGTTCACATGTATAGTTTATTTTCTAATCCATGTGTGTAATAATTTAATGTTTAATAGTTTACTTTAACTCGTTTATGGATTTTTGTTCACTTGTAGGTCATTAATGTTAATTCGTGCCTTGATAACTTACGACATATCATCTCAGTAACAAATATGTATAAAGAGAATACCTTATCAAGATTGTGTTTTAAATGTACTTTCACTGATATGACTTTGTTCAAGTATTAGATAATAACCAAGGTTGCAAAAGTGGCGAATCGCGAATTGCTTGTTTTGGGTATTTCCGGTGAGGTTTGTGTAGTTCGTCAAGATTTTCCTTAAAAATCAACTTATAATAGATATAAACAACTATCAAGGCACATTAAAAACCTGAAACAAGTATTAAAACAATAAAGCTAATTTGAAAAATTCAAACTTAATTAGTAATTTAAAAACTAATTTGAAAATTATTATAATAACGAGTTTTACTGTTAAAGATCTGACACTTGTAAAGCCATAATCGTGGAAAGATTGACACTTGTAAAGCCATCTAGAATCATTTGTGTCCTCAATAAATTCTATTCATAGCCATTTGTGGAAATATTGACACTTGTAAAGCCATGATTGTTAAATGTGGAAAGAGTGTTAGCCTCGGTCGAGATAGATGTGATAGCTATAGCATGAATAGTCACCTAGAACACAATATCCAAGTTCAACATTTCATAACATCTTTAGTAAAAAGAAGATGATGAAATACCACCTTGGACCAACATCATTGTTTCTTCTTTCTTGTCGCAATAGTTGTTAACAATCTTACTGAGAAGTCATGCAAATCACCTTGTAATGTCTTGCCGAATAGGAAAGTTCATGTATAGTTAATCGTTATAATCCATGTCGTAATAATTTAATGTTAATATTTACTTAGCCCCTGTTTTATTGTTTTATATGATTTAGTTCGACTTGTAGGTCATTAATGTTTAATTCGTGCCTTGATAACTTACACATATTCATCTCAGCAACAAATATGAATAAATTGGTCCAGATTGTGTTTTAAATGTACGTCACTGATATGACCTTTTTGTTCAAGTATTAGATAATAACCACGGTATGCAAAAGTGGCGAACGCGAATTGCTTGTTTTGTGGTATTGTCCTGGCGAGTTTGTGTAAAGTTCTCAAGATTTTCCTTAAAAAGCAACTTATAATCTAGATATAAACAACTTTCACAAGTGACTAAAACACCAATAAAAATGGAGTATCTCTTCAAACAGGGGGGGGGGGGGGGGGGGGGGGGGGGGGGGGGGGGGGGGGGGGGGGGGGGGGGGGGGGGGGGGGGGGGGGGGGGGGGGTGGGGGGGGGGGGGGGGGGGGGGGGGGGGGTTTAGTTATCCTCCGTAGACTACATTCTCAACAAACATACGTCGTTTACCATGAATACACTTGTAAAGATTGACACTTGTAAAGCCATAATCGTGGAAAGATTGACACTTGTAAAGCCATCTAGAATCATTTGTATCCTTAATAAATTCTATGCATAGCCATTTGTGGAAAGATTGGCACTTGTAAAGCCATGATTGTTAAATGTGGAAATAGTGTTAGCCTCGATCGAGATAGATGTGATAGCTATTAGCAGAATTATCACCTAGAACACAAATCCAAGTTCTCATTTCATAATCATCTTTAGTAAAAAGAAGATGAAGAAATACCACCATGACAACATCATTGTTTCTTCTTTCTTTGTCGCAATAGTCGTTATACAATGCTTACTGAGAAGTCATGCAAATCACCTTGTATGTCTTGCCGATTATGGAAGTTCATGTATAGTTTATCGTCTAATCCATGTGTGTAATAATTTAATGTTTAATAGTTTACTTTAGCTTGTTTATGGATTTTTGTTCACTTGTAGGTCATTAATGTTAATTCGTACCTTGATAACTTACGACATATCATCTCAGTAACAAATATGTATAAATTGTCAAGATTATGTTTTAAATGTACTTTAACTGATATGACTTTGTTTAATTATTAGATAATAAACCAGGTGCAAAAGTGGCGAATCGTGAATTGCTTGTTTTGGGTATTTTCGGCGAGGTTTGTGTAGTTCGTTAAGATTTTCCATAAAAATCAACTTATAATAGATATAAACAACTATCATAAGTGATTAAAACACCAATGGAAAATGGAGGTAGCTCATCAAACTGGTTGTATCCGTCCTCGTTGACAACATTCTCAACAAACTAACGTCATACCCAAGATTCACTTGTAAAAATTAACACTTATAAAGCCTTATATCGTGGAAAGATTGACAGTTTTTTTTTTCTTTAAAGCATCCTAGAATCATTTGTGTCCTCAATAAATTCTATGCATAGCAATTTGTGGAAAGATTGACACTTGTAAAGCCATAATTGTTAAATGTGGAAAGAGTGTTAGCCTCGGTCGAGATAGATGTGATAGCTATAGCATGAATAGTCACCTAGAACACAATATCCAAGTTCACATTTAAGATATTCGTAGCACGAATGTCAGCTTTATACCTTTCCTTTTCTTCAGCAGAAAGGTCTGTAAAGACTCTAGCACGTTCTGGACCTAGTTGAAGTGCACCCTCAGTTTCTTCAGCATCTTCAGCAGGAGTTTGTATGAACATTCCCATTTGAAATGGACCTTCAGTAATCGATTTCATAATGTTCTCTCCATTATCTTTTCCCAGACAATACAGACGAATGCGTTGTTGCCAAGATTCAAAGTCTGTTCTGTCAAGCATTGGTGGGCGTGTATCGGAACCGGCATACCAAATATCTTCTGACATATTAGACACCTTGATGTATTGGTTATGAATGCAATTAACGTTCACGGGATTTTACAAGTCTAAGATTTAAACCGATAAGAAGTTTACCGGGATTTTACAAAATCAATAGAAAAACCGTAAATGAATAATTGGTTGTGGTATTTGGTTTGTTGATTTGTTTGAAATTTGGCGCAGTTGGATTATGAAAAAAAATAAATTTTACCCTATTACCAAAATCTAAATTTGGTGTAAAAATAAGCTAAAAAGGCTAAAGAAAAAATTATATTTTACTTAATTTTTCCCGCCAAAAAGTGTCTAAAAAGGTGTCGACCGAAATAATTTTTACCCTATTACCAAAATTTGAATTTGATGTAAAAATAAGTTAAAAAGGCTATATAAAAAAGATTAAAATTACTTAATTTTTTTGCCAAAAAGTGTCGCTAAAAGGGGTGTCGTCTGGATACTTTTTTTTGTTTTTTTGTTTTTTTTTGTTTTTTTTAATCAAACCGCTGCGTATATGTTTCTATCAACCCGCCGCTTTGAAATCAACCAAACCGCCTCCTATTGATTGAGCAAACCGCTGCCTAACAGGCCAACTCGCCGCCAATATCTTACTAGGCAAACCGCCGTGGTGCTAGTGTAAGCAAACCGCCGTGTAATAGAATAATCAAACCGCTGCTTCTTTTGACAACTCGCCGTATATTTAAAATAACCAAACCGCTGCCTAGTCTGACTAACTCGCTGCCTGTTCCGTTTAGCAACTCGCCGTTTAGCAACTCGCCTCCTGAATTAAAATAAGCAAACCGCTGCTAAACCTATTGACAACTCGCCGGCTATGTGAGCAACTCGCCTTTGACCAGCAACTCGCCTTTGACTTTTTCCTAAAAACGTGGATCTTGTCCCTTATCTTACCAAACCGCCATGATGAACACCATGCTCGATTTTTGCATATTCATTCCAAATGAGCTTATTTCCCACGAAATAAAGCTTTACCATGTAATACTAAGTGTGTATATCAAGTTTAAACACACCTTAACTCGTATTTCTTTGAGAATCGTCCAAAATTTAGCAAACCTCCACGAAGAACACACAATAAAATTCGAACCTTATATCTTCGTTTTTGATCTTGAGGCTTGAGGATCACTTGTAGGAGTAACAATGCTTCTTCCTTAGCATGTATAACACGAGAAACACCAAGATTAATCAACCAATTAAGCCCAAATAAGCTTTTTGAGCCGTGGGTTTTTAGAACCAAAAATAAGCACGAATTTGATTCTTTTAACCACACAAATCAATCACGAATCCAACTAGGCTCTGATACCAATTGTAGGATCGTTTAATTCATAACACGGTGATGATTCTTGTGATTGGGCTAGTTTCTAGAGAGAGAAACACATGAGAGAGAATATCTAGAGAGAGAAAATGTGTTTTCTATGAAAAGAGTAAATGACTAGCTTGCCTCTTCCAAAGTTGGAAGAGGCTTATATAGTTTTTACAAAATACCGGGTATTAGTACCCGGCTTAAAACCGAAAGACATACGATTAACTATTAAACTACGAACTATTATAAACAATAAATATACGGGGTGACCGAGTCTTTTACTCATATCTAACAATCTCCCCCTAAGGGAGGTCACCCTTGAAAACACTAGACTTAAGCTCTTACAGCTTGCAGTCTTTTGATTCTTCATGTTACATCTAGTACTTTGTTGTAGTGATCTTTAGATAACAATTGAGCTTGTTCACTTTGACTTGTTTTGATTTTGATCATGAGCTTTCTTGAGATCATCAGCCAAACTTAATCTCTCATCATCTAGTAATTTATTGCCATCTTGTGCACTTGTGAAGAAGAATATGATATCAGAGTTTGCGGAAGCTTTGACACCTTTATGAGATCTTTCATAACTTCATAACAAGTGTAGGTCGTGTCTGAGCATTCGGTTATTAACTTGACATTACTGGAACTGGGAATCTCCATCTCCATCTCCATCTTTAAATGATCCTGTAATGAAACAGTTAGCAATAAAGAGAAAATTGATTTGAAAAATCAGTCTAAGTGTTAATTATGAAAATATTTTGTAACACTTCGATAGTTTTGATTGGTTGTCAAATGTTCAATAACCGTCAATTCTTATGCTGGAACAAGTTTGATTCACGTAGAATCGCACCATCGTTTCTTTCCAGTTGACACAAGTTTGATTCTTGTAGAATCGCACAAGTCACCTACCTAGAGCTTGTTTGATGTAGGCTCTAGCAGGATTTCCATCTTCATAGTGAATACCTTCGTATCACTCGGATGTTCTGGCAATATCACAAGGATAATGCGTAGGACTCTTAAGATAACCTTGTTTCCACAGTGTGTGAAAGACAAGATAAATGGAAATGTGTCCTAACGAGATTAATTGATGATCTCTTGGCTCTAGACTCGAAAGTGCGCTTTGATATTAGTGATCGGAGGCTGGAGCTGACTGCCACCTTTTCAATACCGACTTACTCGGAGTGAGTGAGACAGTAGATTGCATGTTTAGTCTCCGTGACAAATGAGACAAGTTTCTTTCAAGAGAAACTCGAATGGCTGGGAAGGGTTGTGCATTGCATCACTGGGTCCATGATGTCGTCTTCAATGTCAGCAATCAACTTGTGATTCTGACAGCATATGTATTGACCCGGTTTCTGCCGTGTATTGAGGATGCAGGGTAAAAGGATGGAGAAGGAGACCCGTGACTAAGTATGGGGGTTTGGGCTTTGGCGGGAATTTAGGGTTTAACTGGGTTTGATTTTGTTAAACACAGGGTAACGAGGGTTAGGGGTTAGGGATGAGAGGTAAAAAGGGATTTGGGGGTAAAGGGTAAAAGTTGTAAATGTTTTAGGGTTAGGGGTTTTGGTTTTGACAGTTTAAGTCCCTAAGGTTGGTTGGGATTTTCATTGTTAGTCCTTGGGGTGATACAGGTTTGAAAACTTGGCAGGATTGGCCCTCTAACCTATATAAGTTAATTACATAGGTGGTCCTTGTGTATTATAACTTTAGGGGGTTGGCAGTTTAGCCCCCTCAAGTTATACTTCTCTTGAATTGCAATTTCAGCCCTTGTAGTTTATAACCATGATATACAACTTTTGAATTGACAATTTTGGCCCCTCAAGTTGTATTTTCTTCACTTGGTTGACTTTGACTTTGTCGGGGTTGACTTTCCTGTTGACTTTTTGACCCTGACTTTTTACTTTTCAGCTCTTTTCGTTTCCGTGCTCGGTTTTGTCCGATTTGGCTTTGTTTTTCGTCCTTTGTGAATATCCGGTACCTGCACAGCACAAACACAAAAACAAGCATATATATGGCATTTTATGTGCGTTTTTGGTCATTTAGGCTCGTTTTATTGGGTATAAAATATGTGTAATTAAGCACATATTAGATATATCAATTTTTTCAAGTTCATTCCTGATAGAAACTATCTTTCCCCAAGCA
The DNA here is from genome assembly GCA_026074375.1 of Tanacetum coccineum. Taxonomy (NCBI): domain Eukaryota; kingdom Viridiplantae; phylum Streptophyta; class Magnoliopsida; order Asterales; family Asteraceae; genus Tanacetum; species Tanacetum coccineum. The sequence goes on along the minus strand of BQNB010042167.1, from coordinate 17,458 downwards.
CCAGGAGAGCCAACATTACTAGCAACACCTAAATTTCCTTCTCAACCATGAAAAGAACAAATGACTTTCTTCCAAAGGGAATTCTTTTTGGTTTTGAAGCGCCACCACCATTTAGCCAAAAGAGACCAATTGAGAGCTTTAAGACTTCTAATATTTAGCCCACCAAATTCAGAAGATGAGAGAACTTTATCCCATGCAATCCAAGAGATTTTATGAGAGTCACCGTGAGCTCCATCCCAAAAAAATTATCTTCTAGTTCCTTCTAAGACATTGATTACTTTCAAAGGGGCTCTAAAACAAGAAAAATAGTACAAAGGAATACTTCCTAACACGGATTTAACCAAAGTTAACCGGCTTCCATATGAAACATTGTTTGCTTTCCAAGAAGATAACTTTCACTAAATCAATCAAAAAGTGAACAGATCTCGACATGAAAGCACCAATAGGAAGGCCTAAATATGTGAAAGGAAATGATGATGGCTTGCAAACAAGTTTTCTAGCTAAGGCTAAAACTTCATTTTTTTCAAGTTTATTTTCAGCCCGGAAGAAAGATAAAAACATCTAAGAATACGAACCATGTTTTGGGCATTATCTTGAGACCATTCGCCCATAAAAATAACATGGCCGTCAAACTGAAGACGAGAAAGAAATTTTGATACCATTAAATCTACCTTTACTCATGGATTATAACATAGCAACATGCAATCCTTCAGCGGCAATAATGAACAAAATTAGAGATAGGGGGTCACCTTGTCTAACCCCTCTTTTTATTTGAAATTCCATAGTCGGAGAACCATTTACTTAAACTGAAGTGAAACCCGAGTTTAAACACCCTCGAATCCATTTACGCCAAATAGCACCAAAACCCATTTGAAGCATCATTGAATCAAGGAAATCCCAGTTTAAAGAGTCAAATGCTTTCTTAAAGTCAACTTTAAAGATTAGATATTTTTTGTTTTTCTTTTTAACCGATGAGATGAATTCATTTAAAATCAAAGGACCATCAAGCTAGAATATGCCTACCTTTCACATATACTAATTACTGAAGAGATCACACTTTTCAATCTCATTTCTAAGATTGTAGCAATGATCTTATAAAGGCAACCAATGAGGCTAATAGGCCTATAATCAGCGAGTAATATAGGATGACGGACCTTAGGAAGTAAGGAGATAAATGAAGAGTTACACCCCTTAGAGAATAGTCCTAGTTTCATGAAAATGCACCATAAACTTAGTGATATCAGGAGAGAGCAACTCCCAAAATATCTTGATAAAATTAAACGTAAAATTAACCATCGGGACACGGAGATTTGTCATTACCACATTCCCAGACCGCAATCTTTATTTCCTCCAATGAAAAAGGAGACTCTAAAGAAGAAATCTGAGCATCTGAAAGTTTCTTGAAAAAATTGCTCACCAAGGCATGTCTAGAAAAAGAATCTTCCGCGAACTTAGAAGAGAAGAAATAAAAAACCTCATCTTTAATAAGAGAAGGATTTGTGACCCACACACCACCAATGTGGAGACCATGAAGACAATTTCGCCTCTTTCTACCATGAATGTAGCCATGTAGAAAGGTTTTGAAAAAGACTAAAAATGCATGTAGAAAGGTAAGGCGTCTACCTTGCATACGGAAGAAATTCTAGGATGACGCAAAAGACGAGTAAGCAGGGGGAGGCACTCAAAACCAAACGAGACTAGAAGGAACATGGGAATTAGCACAAATTCCTCTTTGTTTATGCTAACTCTCAGTTTGGTCCTATTTCTAATTCATTTAGTTACTAAAAAAGGAGGAGGAAACTTAGTACCAAATGCTTGGCAATCCTTGGTAGAGCTTATTTATGATTTGCTGAAACTGGTAAACAAACAAATAGTGCCAAAGAAAAAGGCAATACCAATAGCAACACGCAAATTAATGATAGAAAAGAAAGAAAACTATTGTCTGCCAAAGCAATAGGCACGACTGGTTTTATTTTTCTTTTTTTGGGTAAAGAACTGGTTTTATTTTTCTTTTGATAAGGAATATATGTTTGCAGTTAAGGTTTTACGAGTGGAATGATATTGTGAATTAATGTCGTGACCGACAAATGTAATGAAAATTCTATTGATAGTATAATATTAAGAATATAGGGGTTAGCTGCAAGGTTTACTTAATATGCGTGGAAAGAAATTGCAGACTGTTTAAAGGAGAAAACAGAAGTGTTGATGAGCTATATGAATATTTTATGAATTAATAAGATTGAGACTGTCAAGTTTGAAAGCTAAAGTGTCTATGGCTATTCTGGGAGCTCCACAAAACTGGAATATTAAGATAGAAGTAATTAGCAATGCATAAGTAACTCTGGAAATGTGAGGAGTAAAGAATTGGCTAGCCTTAAAGAATGAATAAAGGGTGTTTAGATCATGAGTTATATAGCAGATGGATAATATCTTAGGAGTTATGCCAAAGGTCTGTACTTTCTTGTCTTCTGTATATGAGGATGGCATTCTATATACTTGAGATTAAGAGAGTATTTGATCTTTTTGGTATATCCCTTAAGGTAGTTGCCTGCTAGTTTGATTCTTTAGTGTATACATAGTTATATTCAAGCAAGAAATTATGCAGTCATATGATTTAACCATTTGCCAATCTATGAAGTTATGAGATATTTGCAGTTCATGTCAATGGATATATATTAGAGTTTCTTGTTGATCCTTTATATTTTAGCAGTTGGCCTTGGGAGGGACTGTTGACTGTTAAAGGTTCAAAATGAATGGGCTAACAAATAAACTTACCATAAGGTAGGTTTCCCATTGAGTAGGGTAAATGAACTGGGTGGGGCATGTTTCTTAGAATAGAGAGTTGTAATAAAGCTTCTTTGTCATAGCAATGCACTGCTGGTATGTGTGTTATTACACATACCTTTTACCTAATAAATCGACCCTAAACGACCAAAAACGCACATAAAATGCCATAAATATGCTTGTTTTTGTGTTTGTATTGTGCAGGTGCCGGATATTCACTAAAAGAAAAAAATCGAAGCCAAACCGGACAAAACCGAGCACGGATTTGAAAAGAGCGCGAAAAACTGAGGCCAAGGGTACAAAAAGATTAAAAACGGAGCTCAAACGGAAATTACCAGATCGACTCGACAACGTTTATGTATTTTATGAAGTCAAAACGAAGTCAAAGTCAACCCCGGGATATGGCGTTGGAATGAGCATCGAAAACCGAACCTGAAAAAACTAAAATGTTAAAAGTGGGCCCACCCGTACCCACCTATTGACCCGGGTCAGCCCACTTATTTAAACAAAACCCCTTTTAGCCCAAAAGCCCAACACCCTTTTGAATATAACTCGGCCCAAACAGTTAAAACACTAGGCCCATTTCACTTAATGTCCAAAAGGACTGATTTTGCAACAATAACATACACTTTGGAGGGCTAACCTTGCCAACCCTCAAAAATTCATTCCACCACAGGGACCAATATTGCAATACCACAATATACTTTCAGGGGGCATTCTTGCCATTTCTCCAAAGTTTCCCCTGCACCCCCAAAATCAAACCTAGATAAACCCTACCTACTTTCCCGCCAAACCAATTCACCTTTCACTTCCCTTTACCCTGCAACACGAATTACACAAGGGATAAAACCCTAACCATCATCTCCACTATAACCCCGTGTCAAATTGATACCACATTCCATGTTGGCAACTCCCTCGGGATTCTAATGGTCAAGATAAAAATCAAGTTGTGATTATTTTGGATTGGGGACCAAGATAGATTGAAGGCCAGGATTGACGCTTTGAAGCTCTCACAAAAGAAACACAAACTAGCACAATGCAAAGAAGCTTGACAGCTTATAAAAAGAAAGAAGACAGAAGCATCTAGGAGTAGTTTTTTAGTTTTAATTTTTATTTTTATTTTTAATGTCTTAAGTTATGTTTTCTTGCATTTAAATTCCTGTCTAAAAGCCTTTGTAATCCGTTTTTTAATTAATAAAATTTCCATTTTCAAATTTTAGTAAAAACAGTCTTTGATATCTCTTAAATATTATTTGTTTACTTAGGCTTATGATGTTTTACACTTCCTGTTCAACATTGGACTCCTTTTTGTTTGCATTTTATACTTATTCATCAATTTGTTTGCAAAACTTTGCTTAATAACTGTTTTTTGAAGTTATAAAAAGGTTGTAAAAACCTTTTAAGAGGTGTTTGGTTTGGCAGGAGTCAATGCTTGGTGTAGAAATGGTTATAAAACTGTTTTGTGTCATTTGGTCCATTTTTAGTAAGCTCATATTAGTCTTAATTAGTAGTTTTCATAAGCTAAAATTAAGTATAACCTAGTTCTTAATGTTTTCATAGTTAAACCTTCAAGTCTGTGGTAAATGTTAGTTGTAAGAATGCATTAGCTAGTAGATTAAGTTGTAAGGTTTAAGAGCATGTTTTTAAGTTCAAAATGGGTCTATTTTCAAGTCTAAAATCTGGTATTAAAGATTCTTAAACTGTTTCATTGTCTTTATGCAAATGGGTCAAAACAGGTTGGTTTCAAGCAACGGGTCAGTTTTTGATGGACTTTAGGATCAAATTTTGATTAGTATATGTTTGTTTAAGCTCCTAAAATTAGTAGCATAGATTGTCTGTAGTTTAGCCTTCATCTGTTTTAGCTTACTTCAGCTTTTTAAGTCCTTGGGCTAGCTTATTTTATAGGCTGTTTAAGCCACTTTTGTCTGTTAAGAATACAACAATCAGCAGCTGCTGAGTATTATTGCCTTTTTATTTATCCCCTTTTTCATAGGTTAGCTTATTTTAAATTCCTTTTTCTCTTCAGTTATTTGTAGCTTATTTAATAGGCTTTAAGAATGTATAAGCCTTTAGCACCATAGGTCCCTTTAGAGTACTTATTTTTAAGCCCAAAGGTGCCTAGTTGCCTATATGGTTCCTGTTTGTGGCCAAAAGTGCTTAATAGCTTATATGAGTTATGCCTTTTTGGTTTTGCTTAACTTGTTTAGGAATGCTTATTAGGTCTAGTTTATAAGCTCATTCTAATTTTTTTAGCTTATTTAGATTAAAAAGCAAACAGTTTTAGTTTAACTTAAAAAACCAAAAAATTAGCTAACTGCCTGAACTAGCTTTTTCATTTACCTTTTTCATAGCTTATTTTAAGTTCAAAATACTTTTTGATTATTGATTTATATATACTTTTGGCCAAGCTTTTAGGTTTTGTAAGTCAATAGTCCGCAAGATTCTATTTAGAAGCTTAAAAATAAGCTAGAAAAGTGGCCCAAGGTCTGTTTGGCCATAAGTTTTATCCAAATAAGCTTATTTGCTCTTTTTAGCTTATAGCTTGTTGAATTTGCTTATCTTGTGTTGCATATTGCTTGTTAGGATAATTTTTAAGTCTTTCAGCTTTTGCAGCTGATATAGAGCTTATTTGAGCTTATTTTCATCCTAGCTTATAATTTCAAATATTTAAGTTTTTAGGGAATCTGTCTATTTAGCTTAAGTGTAGCTTATCATCTTTGCTTAATCTTGTTTGTTCATACTTAATAGGGTTAGTAGTTTATCTATCTTGGCTTATTTGTGCCTTTATTTGCTCATTTGTGCAAAAGCATAAGCTTGGCAGCACTAACTCAAAGTTAGTACTGCTTAGTTAAATTTTTAGCTTATCTGCTTATTTGAAGCACATTGTGCTTATTAAGACTAGCCAAGGTCCTTTGTGTAGCTTATTTGATAGTCAAAAGCTTTTTGAGTCCTAAATTAGCTTAACAGTTAGGCTTGTTTCCATTTTAAGCTCTTAAGCATCATGTCTGTTTTCTTTTGTGTTTTTCTCAGCTTATTCATTAAATTTCATAAAAAAGTCCAAGTTTTAAAAGTGCTTATTTTTGTGTGTTTAACAAGTCCTAAAAGAAATTTTTTGAAAATAAAAATAAAAAGGGGAAGGTGGAAGTCTCAGGTGAGCATGGCTCGAACCTGAGACCTCAACACCGTCAACCCTTTATACACACACACTCACCGCTGCGCCCTTGGGACTTCTTCGTTATAGTCCTAAGTGGTTTAATATTTAACCACGTTTTAGCCCTTTTGCCTCATAAGCCCTTTTGGCTTATTTCCAGCTTATTAAAATAAGCTGGTTCGTCCCATTTATTTTTAATAAATTCCTTATAACTTTAGCTATTTTTTGAATTTTTTTCAGAATTTTATAAAATAGTTTAGTATTTTTTATAATTTATTTAGATTAAAAACTTAAAAAATTCATAAAAAATAAAATATTAATCAGAAAAATATAAATCTGTTTTTTAAAAATTTCTTTTATTACATAGTTTCTAGGAAAAATATTAGTGTTTTCATAGGGTCATTTTTGCAACTTTTCATTTTTTTAAAGAACGGGATTCGATCCCGTTCTCGTTTTTTCTCGTTTTTAGCTCAAAACACCTCCGTTTTTGTTCTAGTTTTTTTTATTCTTCATTTTTAGTCATTTATAGCTCATTTAAAGTAAAAAATTTACATTAGGGTTAAAATTAGATAATTTAGGTTTTTAGCCGCGTTTTTACGTTTCCGTTTTTTTAGGTTTTAACTTAATTTGTTTTCGTTTTAGGGTTTCTTTAATTCGTTTTTGCATTTTTAATTGTAGAAATAGAATCCAATCCAATCTTTGATTATTCAAGCATAATTCCCAAACCGACTCTCGATTTTGAATTCACGCTTCGTTGAGAAACGACCCGGGGGATTTTTGATATTACTTTGGACAAAAGTAATTGATTTAAATCTTTCAGAATACTTATCGTACTACAATCGAATCATATTATCCTTACGTATTATATTTATATATATACAAAAAGGCTAACATCAACTGCCATCAGAGGATAGGTTGGTTTTCACAGATGTGATTTATCTGCTTGATGAGGCTGTGTAGTTTGATGCTACACTAGTGAGGTTGAAACTGCTAGTTGGTATGGATTATGGAGATGTTCAGAAAATTTAGCCATGCAACATATTCTGTGGTGATGTCAGGTTTTGCTATAGCTTACATGATGATGCATTTCTTTTAGAGTTTTAGTTAGGTCATGGGGGTGATCTGCTTTGCTATGTTGAAATGGAAATGTAGTCATGATGCTATGGTTTTGGTGAATATGGATTGGCGGTATGATCAAATTGTCTTGGTTTAGTTGTTTAGTTCTTCATTGTTTTAGCTGTTGTAATTCTTGTATTACTTGGAAGTTTTGGAAATGTCCAAAATCCTTCTTTCTATTTGTTGTAAGATTGTTGATGTTAATATATATTCACCACTTTTCACCAAAAAAAATCTATATCTATACTATTATATAAAACATTTAAGTTGTGGGTCCCAATAAAAATTAAGATAAGGAGCTTAAATCTCAGCCATTGATCGCAAATACTTTAGTTTTGATCTGAGCCCCTGCACCACCACCGCCATCGCACCCGCGTCATCACCGCCATCATCACCATCGTAACCGCCGTCTTCATCACCACCACCATTGAAACCAGCATCACCTCCCACCACTACATACACAGCGGGAATTCGTCGAAAACCACCAACCGTCTCACCATCACCGGTTTTTATTCCGCACCATCACCATTATTTTTTCGAGTTTGTTAGATATGCACTTTTTATTTGTTGAGATTTGTTGTTTTAATTTTAGATTTATGGATTTTTTTAGCCATTTTTTAATTTTGTGATATTTATGACGTTATAGGTTTTATTGTATAAATCCTATGATATGGGTAATGTAGAAGCACAGACGTGAGTTTATTTGTAATTATGCTCGCTTGATAAAAGATGGCACAAAAATTGATGGCACAAAAATTGATGTCAAAAAGAAGTTCAACTTTATGTGAATTAAAAGGAAACTATTAAATAGGCTCAAAGTTTAAAAGATACAAGTAAAACAATAGTATAGAATTATATCAAAGTCTAAAAGATACGAGCAAAACACTATAAAGTTATATGTGTAACCGATTGTGTAACTAATTGCTAAAGTGACCCGTCTTTATTATTAATAATCTTGGTAAATGTTATGATATATGTATTTCGTTAAATTCTCTTTTGGGTAATCATGATTTCCAACATCTATGTTCACTAATTCATAGAATTTGAGTCTATCGTTACACAAACTTAAACCGAGTAAAGATTTAGTAAAATGTTAAACGGGTTTTTCCAACTTTGATGTTTTTTTTTCTTTTAAAATGAAATATCATATTTACAACTTTGCTTAAGACGCAAAATCCATAAATGTTCGAACCTCAAACCAACTAAAGCTTTTCTTTGAGAAAAAAGTTATTCCGTTACTTTGCGTGGGTAACCGACTAGTAATTATATAGAGTTCGTCTTTAAGAATAGGCCCTCCATTTGCCCCATCATTCAATCTGAAGATTATAGCAGTAGTTATGATTCAATTCCATTAATGCCCATAAACACTCGGTGGCTTTCTATTTGCCCGCAGCCATCATTGTAGCCTCTTAATCACAGGATTCTACCAGTAGTTTAAGGATACAAACCATCATCCAAGCTTATAGTGGAGTCATTCAATTAATTATACACCCGAAGAGTTCCTGGAATTACTGTAACACTTAATCAGGTTTGTTTCTTAAACACAATCCCCTCAATATTGAGTATCCTATTTATTTGGTATTCAACTAGAATAAGAATTCCACTTTTGCATTTTTTTTCATCTCATTGCATCTCCGTCGTCTTAGTAATTTGGAAAGTTATAATTTCATATTGCTTTGATTTTAAATAACAGTGATGTTTCTTTTCTTTCCAGATCCGGTGATAACAGTGATGTTGCTTTTCTGTCCAGATCCAGCTTAAGGTATCTTTTGTTTATCAAATCAAATATTATACTGTATTTGATTGTTTTTGTTTTTCTGTGAAATTTAGCACATATAATCAAGCTCTTTATTAATACTCGTAGTTTTTAAGTCAATGCCAAACACCCTTTGCAAAAACCTTAGAAAGTCAGAATACAAGAGTGTTATGATGCATAGTATGCTAAAAAGTAGCATTGGATTATAAAGTGGGAATCCTAAAACGGAAAGTGTGTTTCAATCTTGGGAATTAACTAAAAGTGCTTACTAGATATAAAAGATATAAGCAGATAAAAAGACAATGAGAAAAAGACAATGAGAAAGTTCGAGTTCACATTTTTAATACGAAGTCGTTATTGGATTTAGATATGACAGTATGAAAGTAAAAAAGTGCAGTTTTCAATAACTTTATGTCTTTGGTGTCTAATATAAAAACGTTTAGATCTATGAAAATTAGCTTTCTTATCTAATATTTGTCTCATTTTCGTATTCTTTTACATGCTTACAACATAGGCAAAACTCAAACGCTATTTCCTTATGTTCGCGCATTAGATTATAGAAGGTGATACGAACTTTTGAGTATTTGGATATAGCTAAACTTCATAGGCTTATAAACTTATTTTGGACATGTATGAGTCAAATAAGCTACCATTTACAGGTTGACCCAAACACCTCTTAAAATTTTGTTGCAGCAGGCAGTTACAAACACCAGGTAATTTGTCGCATGACCATAAATCATTAGATCTTTTTTTGGGTATTGTTGAATTTGATTGTTGTATGGATGGTTTTGTTTACGGTTTCATATTGATGGGAGAGATCGAAACGGCTATGTTGGTTGTATGTGGTTAGTCTGTGGTGTACACAACAACTCTTTTTACATGTTTACTCAGTTATCCGACTCAATTTTTCTTCAAGCGAAGGAATTAAAAGGTGTGCTTATTTGTTTATGCATTCAAGATAAACTGAAACGCCTAGAACTGTTACACAGGTTAAAATTTTCAATCAACATACTTGCGGGCGTTTTGTGTTGGTATCGGCAGAACCGTGATGGATGTTTAGTACTTGGCTTGGAGCCGAGTTGAAGACAAAAGAAATGTGGCGCCCGTATTCTCAGTCACAACAGAAGTGTTTGGATGTATGTAAGAGGAAAGCTGGCCAACCTACAAAGTCATGGGCACGTCTTCTTCGTTTACAGGTTCTATTTTGCATTTTCATTATCGATTTGAGTAAATTTTGTATCAATGAGTACGCACATGAAAAAGTGTCCAAAAAATAGTATATGGATAAGTGAACTTGGCCTAAATAGATTCTCAAATACTATATTAACAATACTAAATTGCTATAATAAGTAACAAGTTTACTATTAGGAGTGACAAAATGCATTTACGTTACTATTATTGAATTTGGCATGTTTCAACCAAGAGACCCGGGTTAGTGTTTGTTGTCAAAATGCATTTACGTTACTATAATTTATATTTTTTAATAAGTTTTAAATTTTGTTTCGTAATATATGTTCAAAATATCTTTCGGTGTGTTTTATATCAAATTTTGTATGCTACATTCACAGGTTCAAGATCTAATTAGAGAGTATATGAATTTTGATCTTCTTCATTTTTTCAGTTTTAGGATGGCTAATAAGAAGATTGGAAAACATGAAACTGAAATAAGTGGTAAAAGCTAATCCTATTCCCAAAAATTAATTTAGGCCTGACTCGATTTTTACCATAAACTTATATAATTTGCACTTTGCTTTATCTAATGCATGAGTTACCATTTTGTTGTCGAGAAGCTAATGTACGAGTTTCTTGGATAGTTTTTAGCCATTTTATAGATGTTTTGGTGCTGAAAGTGGCTGAAGGGGCTGTTTGGATGTTATTTTTTTGATGAATGGTGATGTTTAGGTGCAGAAAGGTGCTGAAAGGTGTTGTTTGGATGCTGTCTTTGTGCAGAAAGATAGTGAAATGTGCTGTTTGGTGCCAAAAGTTGCTGAAAGGTGTTGTTTGGATGTTGGTTTTGTGCAAAAAGTTAATGAAAGGTGCTGTTTGGTGGAGAATGTTGCAGAAAGTTGCTGTATGGATGCTGTTTTGTGTAGAAAGTTAGTGAAAAGTGATGTTTGGTGCAAAAAGTTGCTGAAAGGTGTTGTTTGGATGTTTTTTTGTGCAGCAAGTTGTTGAAAGGTGTTGTTCGGATATGGCCGCCATTGGCTGTTGTTCTTAAATTATAATAAAATAGTGTAATTAATATTTATGTTTCTAGCTTTTGCTTTCTTGAAAATAATAAAAAGTTGCATTTGTGGTGCCAAAACTAATAAGGCATTCAACCAATGACTAACAGTTGAAACTATAAGAATTGTAACAAAGATGTAACAATCAAATTTTATCCACAGACCAAGTCCGGTGAAACGCACGGGTGTGGCCAAGCCAACCGATGTGACAGTTATTAATGTCATAATCATCTCATATTGAATTGTCGGTTACATATACATTAATGTGTATTAATGATATAACCAAACTTATTCAAATCATGATAAATATACATTAATGTGTATTAATGATGTAACCAAAATTAGTCAAATCATGATAAATGCTCCTTAATGGTAAATCATATCTTTGACCGTTATATATGGTAGCATTGATGGACATGCTAATCTAAAGCCTTATATAAACTAGTCCTCTCATACCTTAAAACACACACAAGTAGAATTATTTAGCTATCCATCAAGCTTTCTACACTAGGGTCAAGGGTGAGAAATTAGTTTGTGCTTAAGGTGTTCTTTTTATCATGTCAACATCCGCTTTGGCTTCCGGTATGTTATACTTGTTTCATCTTATCTATGTGATTATTATCGTGTTCTAAGATCTTGTGGCATAATAGTTTAATGTGTTCATCATGTATATTTGATGCTAATGTCTACACATATTAAAGCTTACATGTGGTATCTAGAGCCATCGTTATTGAACCGATAATAATCCTTATATGGTTAATTTAAAAGAAACAATTTATCTTCATGATGTTTTGTTTGTGAATCACGGATTTATATGATCATTTGTGGACCAAACTTTGGCATAACTCGCTGATTTATATGACTAGAGGTGAGATCATTAAAGAACAATGTCATATCAAAGAACAAAAGAACACATCCTAGCCATCCATTTTTCATCAAATAATAAAAAACATTACTTCCCACCTCTTTTTAAAAAATTAAATATCTTGCAAACGATAAATCGTCAAACGACAAAAAATACACCATCGTGACGAGAATTAAATAATCTTTCTATAGAGGGGCACTTTTATATACTTTCGTCGAACTTTTTTTGATTTTTTTTTCAGTCACGTCTGAAAAAATCACATGTGATTTGTAGCAGAATCACATGTGATTTCATAAAATCACATGTGATTTTTCTTGACGTAACTAAAAAAAATCGATTTCATATACTTTTGACGATTTTTTAGTGTTAAAATTTTCGCGAAGAAAAATTACACGTGATTTGTAAAATCACTGGTGATTTGTTGTTTTTAAAAATCACGTGCTATTTCATAAATCGCATGTGATTTCTCAAATTCACTTATGATTTTTAAAGTAATAAATCACGTGTGATTTCATAAATTCATAAATCGCATGTGAATTTACAAATTTACGTGTGATTTTTCAAGTAATGAATCACATGTGATTTTTCGAATCACGTGAGATTTTTCGAATCACGTGTGATCTTTTATAGAGCGAAAATTAAAAAAAAAGTTTGTCGAAAGTATATAAATGTGCCCGTCTATAGAAAGATAATTTAATTATCTTCGTGATGGTATAATTAAATTTGCGTAACGATTAACGGTTTGAGAGATATGTTAATTTTAAAAAATAGAATGAAAGTGGGTTATTTAAATAAATAAACATAGGATTTAATATAAGCTGTTAGATGGAAATAAAATGGATGGATGAGATTGAAGGATTTGTTCTTTAATTGGACATTGTTCTTTATAGATCTTTTCTCTATATGACTAATTGTGACCCGCTGATTCATGTCCTTAATGATGTATATCGTGATGATGTTCGATTGTTTTCTCTCATATATTAAAATGAAATAGGCTTTTCTAAACAATGAACATTTATTATAATTATAATTTTTCATGCCTTGTATTTTTTTTAAAATACATATAAAATTTGTATTGGGGATTGATGTTTTTGCTTCCGCTCGATGTTATTACGATCTTGCTAATAGATAATAGCTCGTATATATTATTGTCAAATTTTGTTTAAGAATACAAAATTTGTGAATTAATTTCTTCTCCCGAAAAAAAACTATTGATCGTGTCTATGAAAATTTTATATTTAATTTGGATGCTAGACAACACTAAACTAACTAATTGGAGATTATGGATGCAAAATGTGGAAAACTAGAAGGGAGGTTGAATAGTTTACCGCTTTTTAATTAAAGGTTTTAAATTTGTTTGTAAAATTTTAGATTCGACTTTCATGTGAATTCAACACTTCTTCATAAACTTTCAAATTTCCAATGAGTTCGTCAAGTGATAGAGTTGTTAGATTCTTTGATTCTTCAATCGCCGTGACTTTTGCCTGTCATTTTGGATGTAGTGCCCTAAGAAATTATTCCTAACATTAAATTCTCTTTTGATTTTGACGGTTTCGGAGTCTTTCTTAATTACTTCTTCATAAACTTTCAAATTTCCAATGAGTTCGTCAAGTGATAGAGTTGTTAGATTCTTTGATTCTTCAATCGCCGTGACTTTTGCCTGTCATTTTGGATGTAGTGCCCTAAGAAATTTCCTAACATAATTCTTGCTAGAAAAACCTTCATCAAATGCTTTTAGACTAGTAATAATAGTGTTAAATTTAGCAAAAGCATTACAAATTACCATTTTAGCTTCATTATTTTTTGCAAGTTTCTTTTTAAGGTCATCATTTTGTTTATGAAAAGGTACAACTTCATCCTTTTTCGTTTCGGGATTATTTTGAATAGGAGGAAAATTACCATCGGTGATAACATGCCAAAGATCTAGATCTTTTGATTTCACATAAGTTTCGAATCTATTTTTCTAATAAATAAATCCATCACTTTCAAATAGTGATGGTCTTTGCATAGATTGCCCTTCTAAATATTTTTAAATTTTAAATTCGACTTTTATGTGAATTCAACACTTGCACAATATGAACAATATACTTATCTAAACAATCAATAAAATGATATGAGAAAGTAATGTAAGACAAGAGTTATGAGTAAGAACAATCAAACCACAACGCAAAGATTTATAGTGGTTCGGTAACGAAGCACCTCTTCGCCCTACTCCACTCCCCGAGCACCAAACTCGAGAGTTTTCTTCACTATGTCAACAAACTCCCTTATGGTGGAGAAAACCGTACATAACGTTGCTTACACCGATTTATGACATAAAGTTAAATGTTGAGTTCTAATCTTAGCTAGAACCAATCTATCACAACACAACTTCACGACTTGTTCACGACTTCACAACTTCTTCACAAATTCACACCTTCTTCATAACTTCTTCACAACTTCACACCTTCTTCACAATTTCACACCTTCTTCACAACTTCACAACTTCACAACTTTAAAACTTTACTTCACCACACTACTTATATTACAACTATCTAACACTACTTGTTAAGATCACCACGATCTAATTATACTTACA
>BQNB010042166.1:0-46303 GCA_026074375.1 Tanacetum coccineum | reverse complement strand
AAGAAGTATTATCCCCGAACTGAGGTCCAGAAGATGGAAGACGAATTTTACCATCTGACTGTGAAGGGGAATGATCTCAAAACGTATGTGAGAAGATTCAAGGAATTGGAAACCTTATGTCCCATTATGGTTCCAGATTCTGAGAAAATGATAGAAGTTTTCATCGGGGGATTACCTTGAAGTATTAAATGGAATGTTACCACCTCTAAACCTTAAACTCTAGAGGAAGCCATTAACATAGCCCAGAGGCTAATGGATCAGGTAACAAAGCACACTTCGGTGCAAGTATCAAGTGATCACAAACGAAAGTTTAACGACAAAAGAACTTTCAACAACAACAACAACTACCGCAACAATAACAACTACCGTAACACCAACACCAACAACCACTACAATAATCACCAACCACAATAGAACATAAGACATGAAACCTTCAAGTCTTATGCTGCCACCCCAACTGAAAATAATAGGTATATTGGAAACCATCCTTTGTGTAAGAAATGCACTCTGCATCACACAGGACCTTGGACTGTCAAGTGTAATACTTGCAACAAGGTGGGTCATCTGACCAGGAATTGCAGAAACAAAGGACCAGCCACTGGAAGCAATCAACAACCAGTATTGGTAATTTGTCATGCTTGTGGAGAAAGTAGAAATTATGCAAGTCAGTGCCGAAAGACCACCAACAATAATGCCCAGGGAAGAGCCTACATGTTAAGGGATATGAATACTCACCAAAACCCGAATGTAGTCACAGGTATGTTTCTCCTAAACCAACATCTAGCTAGAGTATTATTTGATTCTGGAGCCGATAAAAGCTTCATGTCTATATCTCTTGCCTCTATGCTAGATATTTCACCTATTACAATAGATACCTTTTATAATATCGAAATGGCTGACGGAAACCTAGTAAGCACAAACACCGTTATTCAGGGTACAACTTTGACTTTGTTAAATCAACCTTTCAAAATTGATCTCATGCCAATTAAACTCGGTAGTTTCGACGTTGTCATTGGTATGGATTGATTATCCAAGTATCATGCTAGAATCATCTGTGACGAGAAAGTCGTCCAAATCCCAATCGAAGATGAAACTTTAATCATCCGAGGTGATCGACGTAAAACTCGACTAAGCCTCATATCCTGTATAAAAACCGAAAGGTATATATCCAGGGGATGTTAAGTTTTCATAGCCCAAGTAATGGAGAAGAAGTCAGATGAGAAACGACTGGAAGACATACCAGTAGTTAGAGAATTTCCAGAAGTTTTTCCTAAAGATCTACCTGGCCTACCCCAATTTGTCAAGTAGAATTTCAAATCGACTTAATTCCAGGGGCAACACCTGTAGCCCGAGCACCTTATAGATTAGCTCCTTCAGAAATGCAAGAACTATCTAACCAACTTCAAGAATTAGCAGACCGAGGTTTTATTCGACCAAGTACTTCGCCTTAGGGAGCTCCTATCTTATTTGTCAAAAAGAAAGACGAATCCTTCAGAATGTGTATCGATTACCATAAGTTGAATAAACTTACTGTAAAGAATCGTTACCCATTACCCAAGATCGATGACTTATTTGACCAACTTCAAGGTTCGAGTGTCTACTCCAAAATCGACTTAATATCAGGCTATCATCAAATAAGAGTAAGGGATGAAGATATTCCCAAGACTGCTTTTAGAACAAGATATAGACACTATGAATTTCAAGTAATGCCATTTGGTTTAACTAACGCACCTGTTGTATTCATGGATCTCATGAATCGTGTGTGTAAACCATACTTGGATATATTTGTAATAGTGTTTATCAATGATATTCTTATCTACTCTCATAACAAAGAAGAGCACGCAAATCATCTGAGAATAATCTTGGAATTACTCAAAAAGGAGAAATTATATGCCAAGTTCTCCAAATATGATTTCTGGATCCATATCGTGCAATTTCTTAGACACTTAATTGATAGTCAAGGACTTCATGTTGATCCCGCCAAAATTAAAGCATTTAAGAATTGGGCATCTCCTACTACACCCACAGAAATACGTCAATTCTTAGGACTTGCCGGCTATTATCAGAGATTTATCAAAGATTTCTTGAAAATTGCAAAGTATTTGATGGAATTAACCCAGAAAAACAAAAAGTATATCTGGGGCGAGGACCAAGAATCAGCTTTTCAATTACTAAAACAAAAGCTTTGTGAAGCTCCAATCTTAGCATTACCAGAAGGAAACAATGATTTTGTCGTTTACTGTGATGCATCTCTTCAAGGTCTAGGAGCAATGTTAATGCAAAGAGAAAAGGTTATTGCATATGCATCTTGATAACTCAAACCTCATGAAGAAAACTATACCACTCATGATCTCGAATTAGTAGCAGTAGTAGTTGCTCTTAAAATTTAGAGACATTACCTATACGGTACAAAGTGTACTGTGTTCACTGATCATAAAAGTCTTCAGCATATTCTTAATCAGAAAGAGTTGAACATGAGACAACGTCGTTGGTTAGAATTGCTCACAGACTATGATTGTAAGATTCGCTACCATCCTAGAAAGGCAAATGTTGTGGCAGATGCATTAAGCCGAATCAAACCACTCCAAGTTAGATCATTAGTCATGACCATTTATCTAAAATTACCATCACAAATCCTCCAAGCCCAGAATGAAGCACTCACAGAAGAAAACATCAAAGTTGAGAACCTATGAGGAATGGACAAAGCATTTGAAGTGCGTCCTGATGGAACTCGTTGTATCAAAAATCAAAGTTGGTTACCACTTTTTGGTAATCCGAGAAACTTGATTATGCATGAGTCCCATAAATAAAAATATTCCATTCACCCAGGTTCTGACAAAATGTATTAGGATCTTAAGAAACTCTATTGGTGGCCTAACATGAAGGCAATCATCGCTGAATATGTTGGCAAATGTATAACATGTTCTAGAGTTAAGACAGAATGTCAGAAGCCATCCGGTTTACTGGAACAACCAGAGATTCCTATGTATAAGTGGGAAAGAATAACAATGGATTTCATCACAAAACTACCCAAAACATCAAACGGACATGACACATTCTAGGTCATTGTTGACCGCCTTACCAAATCTGCACATTTCATCCCTACCCGAGAGACAGATAGTATGGAAACCCTTACCAGGTTATACATCAAAGAAATAGTCTCTCGGCATGGCGTGCCAATATCTATCATCTCGGATCGTGACAGTCATTTCACATCCAGATTCTGGCAATCATTACAGGATGCTTTGGATACATAATTAGACATGAGTACGGCTTATCATCTCAAAACCGATGGACAAAGTGAAATGACCATTCAAACACTCGAAGATATGCTTCGAGCCTGTGTTATAGACTTTGGAAAAGGATGGGAAAGACACTTACCATTGGTAGAATTCTCATACAATAACAGTTACCATGCCAGTATTAAGGCAACAACATTCGAGGCACTTTATGGTCTAAAGTGCATATCACCTGTTTGCTAGGCCAAAGTTGGAGATGTTTAACTTACGGGACCAAAAATAATCCATGAAACCACTAAAAAGATAGTGCAAATTTGACAACGCTTGCAAGCTGCAAGAGATCAGCAAAGAAGTTACGACAATGTAAGGCGAAATCCTTTAGAATTTTAGTTTGGAGATCGAGTTATGTTAAAAGTGTTACCTCGAAAAGGTGTCATTCGATTTGGAAAACGAGGAAAGCTTAATCCCCGGTACATTGGACCATTTAAAATTCTTAAAAGATTCGGTCCAATGGCATACAAACTAGAGCTTCCTAAAGAGCTCAGAAATGTCCACAATACTTTCCACGTTTCTAATCTAAAGAAATGCTTATCTGATGAATCCCTTGTCATTCCAATGAAAGAGCTTCAGCTTGATGACAAACTTAACTTTATAGAAGAACCAGTGGAGATTATTGATCGAGAAGTCAAACAACTGAAACAAAATAGTATTCCTATAATCAAAGTACGATGGAACTCTAAAAGAGGACTAGAATTTACATGGGAACGTGAAGATCAAATTCATGCCAAGTATCCACATCTGTTTTCTAACATCACTCCGGCATCCAACTAAATCTCAGGACGAGATTTCTTTTAAGGGAAGGAGACTATAACAACCTACAATTTTCATCAATGTAATTATCCATCTATTAAATTAGATGCACTGTAATATCCATCTATTAAATTAGATGCACTGTAACATCTATATATACCACCTTTTTCACAGGGAAATTTTTGCTTTATATCATTATGCAACGTAACTTGCATCTCTAAAGTAAACGAGCTCACGCAACCTCTATCAATGCCATCTCTATAAATGTTTACATCATGTAAACATCCTAATATGTCAAGTCTATATCTTAATATCATTATTACCAAGTACATTATCCATTTAATGTACTTTTCAAAACAAGCATTAAACGTTAACGTTTATATCAAAACCCTAATTATATGTAATGTATACATATAAAATGAATGTACAAGCCTTCAAGCATGTGTACAAGTGTACAATGCATAATATTTGAATATTTTTTCCCTCAAAGTCAATGTACAACTCATTAAAACACAATGTACAAGCTAATCATGCCTAAAAACCTAACTAGGTTATTTAAGCTCTTAAATCATGTTTAAACTTTACCACCACTTTAGCACAAGGTACAACACTCAATGTACAGCTCCTAAACCTTAAACCTAATCCCTAAATCCTTTCTAAACCCCAATCTAAAAACCTAAACCCTAAACAAAACCCTAAAACCCTAATTACACTTTATACCTAAAACTAAACCCTAAACTTAATCCTAAACCCTAATCCTTAATCCTAACTCTAATCCTAACACTAAACCTTAATCCTAAACCCTAAACTATCACTAATCCTAACCCTAATCCATGTTTTAAAACCCTAAACCCTAAGCCGAACCAAAAACAAACCCGACACCCCTTTTTCTTTCATTTTCGACCCATTTATACCTAAGCTAGCACCCTAACTCCTCAAGCACCTCCATGACATCACCAACATGTCATCAAGCAGCCTCCCAAGTAGCTAGATCACCTCCCTTGGCCACCAAGTTAGTCTCATCACCACCTTGTCACTCCATGTAGCCAAACCCCCCTAAAACCCCAACACCTTACATATATACCTCCATAGGCCACAATATCACCCTATAAGACTTCTTTAGTCATCTACCTATGACCTTTGGCCACTACTCCAAGAATACTTGGGCACAAAGGGTCATTCGACCCTATAAATAGCCGAGACCCCCAAACCATTCAAACACACCTCAAAACTTAATACAAAAAACAATGGTATCTTAAACCAGATCAAGAAGTATCAAGTGAAGTCCCTAAGCTCAGAATAGAAGCCAAGAATCAGGAGAAAGGAACCCTTGAAGTCGTTACTAGGCGTACGAACCCGAAAACCCCATTTCGACCCATTTTAGCTCAAGTAAGCTAATCTTGTTTAATAAGCTTATTGTAGGTCACATTAATCTTGAATCAATCATATCGAACATGTATGCATAGAGAGAATAGTAGAGAAGGGCAAGTATTTGAAATTCAAATGATATAAAAGGGAGGGAAAATGGAAGAGTTTGTTACAAGTGCATCACCCTTTAATGAAGATTAGAGGGGTATTTATTGGTAAGGGGAGGAGGATTCCTCTTCCTTTATTGTCCTAACTTTACTAATACACCTTATTACTAACTACTTGACATTAACAAAAGAAAAGACTAATAACTAAAATAACCAAAATTACATACTCTACACTTTTAATGATCTAATACAATATCCCCCTAAGGGGTCGATTATTCAGGGCGTTCTCTTCGTGGTCCAAGTGGTCTTCTATTCACGAACATCTCCCATCTTCTCATCTGTCTACGATGCTTTAATCTTTCTTCAATCTCTTCTTCAAACAACTTTAAATACTCTGCTTCTTCTTTAGTGAGATCTTTTTGTACATACCCATACTTGACATCGTTATTATAACTCTTTAGACCTTCTAACACTCTATTTAACGTTGCATCACAAAACTTATAGATGCAGAATGTCTCATCACCGTTCTCTTTCTTGTTATTCTTGTAAATAATTCATGACAAGGCTCATAGATGATAAAAAATTTCATGATCTTCAATCCTGGGAAGTATTGTTGGTGCAGTGAGATTAACCTTCTATTGATAGCTTTCAATTCCAAGTTGGAAGTCATGCACTTTTTCCCATATCACTGTACTTCTAATACCGATAAAGACCATTGCAATCCTGTATCTGCATAATCCGGTACCTTGCCATTCATAATCAACAAGTATATGTCCTCAATATCGTTCTTGTTAAGATTCTTGTAATCAGGCTCGGTAATTGATACAATGCAATCATTAGCTCTTCTTGCAACAATCTCTGTGATAAACTTGTTCATGACCCAATTCCCAATATGTCTTGATGACTTGAACGATTTTTGAGTTTGAATAAATCTTTCCTTTTGGTTTTTACTTCCTAGGATTTTTGTTTCTCTTATGTAGAGATTTCACATGAGGATTCTTCCAATGTTCACTCATATCGAGCATAAGGATTGGAGTTTCTTTGCACACTTAATTCCACCCCATTTGGATGTTGTTCTTCAATATCATCATCGTTGAAGATAATTGCTGGAAACTTGTGAAGTGACAATACTATCTTCTCGGGTCCAGAATTTCCTTTCTTCAAATACAAAGCGTCTTGATTAATCGAGATAATATTGGAGCTGTTAGATCTTTGACGCTATGACTAATGGTGTGGGTCTTTCGTGGATGTGGAGAGACAGAGAATTTCTTTTCTACTCTCCCAGACAATGTCACTCGTCAAGAAATTCTTCATTTGATCAATGTGATACTGATGCTCATCTCCTGAAGTACATCTCTGTCTCAACATCTCATCAGCCATCTTTCTCAGCTTAGCTTCATCAATGGTTAGCGACACTTCTTCCATAATGTCTTGATGATACTTGCTTCGTTGGAATTTCATCATCGTCTAAAGCTACTAAGAGTCAGTCCAAAAAAACAAAATATCATCTTGCTCTTGATTACCTAAGTCGTTGGAGCTTGTTCCTTTATGAAAACTTGTCCAGGATGAATGACCTCGTCAGACATATAAACGTCATACTCGATGTCTTCTGACGCTTTGCATATTCTCCCCCTAGGATGGGCAATTCATCCGAGGATCGTCTGATCTCTTGGCGAACGGCAGGTAGTTTTACATGCAGTTGTTAAGTACCGTATTTCTTTCAAACTTTATCTGGAGAGCCAACCATATTGCTATGTCTTGTTGTTGCAATTGAGGATCAACTTTTCATAGCAAGATACAGTTGATATTGTTGTTCTGGAACAGAGGATGTTTGTGATTGAGCCGGATGAACATGAAGAATATGTCCAGACATATAACTACGTACGGATGCATCAACTTGAGAAGGAATGACATTGGCAATTGCATTCTCAATTTGTGTCGAGATTTGAGCCTGAATATTTCCACGTTCCTGCAGAATAGCTTTAGCAATCAATCTTTCCGTCTCTTCTTTAGCCTTTTGCCTCTCCAGAATCAACCCTTTCCGCAAACACTCATTGTACTTATATTCCCGAACTTGTTCAGGAACTTGCTTCATAACTTGCTCCTTAATGTGTTTGTCTACCATAGTGGGTAATGTCTCAACCATTTACATCATGAAGATTATCAGCAAGTGTATCGAATGACTTTCTTGGCATGAACTCGCCGTACGATGTGCAAACCAAGTATACCCTAGATCGTCCTTGGAACTTATAAATGATAGCCTGGGTATGCGTTTGAGCGAGTAGGTTTTTTCTTCGAACATTGATAGAAGTCGATTCATTTTAGCTACATTATGATGAGGTGAACTTGATGAAGATGTCTAGTATGAGGAGTCTCGGTCAATTCCTGGAGTTTCTCGGTATCCAAAAGATACAAGCTAGTATGAATACTATAGATTAATTGGTGTAGGGATTGGTGAATTTCCTAGTCTCCTCTAAAGTTCCCTGTCCTTTCTAATCATACACCTCATCCGTTCTGTTTCATCTTCACTCATTTAATTCAAAGGTATAACAATCCGTTGTAATATCCACTCTCTTTATCTTTAGTAATCTCCACTTGACCTTTTTATTATCCTGGTCTTCTGTGCCGGGAATTTTTGGTCAACATTAATAGGGATTGATACTATCATCAACAATATTCTCTTGTCCATCCACCACTCTTTCAAATTCTTCAGATTGCCAAAGGTCATCAACCAGTGCCACATTTTTTCTCTTGGCCTTCCTGCTCCTTATGCCTTTTTATGCTCAACAAGCTAACTGTTGTAATGTATCTTGTAAAAATCTTCACCTGCTTGTCAACAGTTGGCACTGAGCTGGTGGTGTAAGACGTGTGATCTCTTAGGAATTACAAAGACGAATCATAGTTGATCATCTTGGAGCACTTGACTCTGCGGCTTCCTTATCTGGGTTAGGTGACCTAGGGGCGCTAGTTATCCTATGCGTTCCGTGGGTAGACTCAGTCGGTTGTGACTGAGTCAGAGGAACATCTATCCCAAACACCTCCGCATACATCCGATAATGCTCCGTGGCTTCATTCATCAATGATCCTCCAAGATGGTTCTGCATTCCCACTTTGTTTTTGTGTCTTCTGAGTTAAAATAGTCTTCCTGTTATCATCATCTTGCAAGTTGTGATACTATGTCTCCGAGCATGTTTGAAAATTCAGGAAGATAGTCATGTAATACTGACAATGCTCTTTGTAATCTTGGATATGGAATCAATATGTTGGATGATGAATCGAATAGTAGAGTCCTTGCATAGTAACTCGCATAATAGACATGAATGTATTGGAAAAGCCAACAACATTTTGCATTATCTGCAACGGCGGTTGGTCTATCCGGTGACAGTGTGGTTAAGCATTTGGCGAATATTTGCATAAACGTTTGCCATGGCTGCAGAAGACAGTTGTCTTGAAATACGATTGTGTCTTTAACTTCATTGTTAAAGCCCATACTTGCTTGTAGAATGGACCATGTCGAATTGATGGTGGTGGCACGATATGAATTATTATTGTTGGCAGATTGTTGTGGAAGATGAACGATTTTTTCTGAAGTCATCCCAGTGGAAGCGTGAGTTCTTTCTTGTCCGCATAACCTGAGCTGATACTTTGATACGTACTTTCTTCAAAGTATGCCCAGAATCTATGGCACTATAATCATGGAACGGATGACGAAGCAACAATGTTGACAACGTACTGGATGATTCTTGATTGAATATTCGTCGGAATTTTGCTATTCTGGCGAACATGCACATGGCTCGAGATTCAATTTACTTTTTGCATCCACTAAGATCATCTTCGAGTTCGGGGGCACAGTACTCTGGATGAACATCAATGCAAGATGTTGTTGTGCCCTGATGAATACTTGAATGAATACAATGAGATGTTAGATACAAACACTTCATATGAAATTTTTGTCTTTTTCTACTCTGTCTGTTTTATAGGTTCTGGCATTCTTTTTGAAGTTTAAGTTTTTGATCGTTTCTTTCCCTGTTGCTGTTCATGCTTTTTCTAGAACATGCTATACGCTTTATTCTTTTGCTTTACCCAATTTTTGTGTGTTCTGGCAATTCTTTTTCGAACACGATTTTGATTTGCATTTTCAGTATGGATTTAGCTCTCTTTTCTGTTTTCGAAATACCTCACCGAAATTCTTTTTGCCTGATACTCTTTCGAAGAATGTATGACACATTTCTCTTTTGATTTACATCCCGGACTTTTTATGAACAAATTAAAGAGAAATCATTCAACTTCTTATAATTGTTTTGTGAAAGCGTATTCATTTTGAACAATAACAGATTTGAGAAACTTTTTCAGAAACTTTTGACAAAAACTTTCTTTATAAGAATAAACATAGACGCTGGTAATCACACGCCCACACTGAATGGCCACAAAGTCATCCTCTATTCTGTTAATTGCAGAAAACGGCAAAGGCGGACATGCCTTAGTCCATTAAACAATTGAGATTGGATTAACTTCAAGTTATAAAAAAAACACTTTTGCTTTCTCTTTTGTCATGAATCAAACAATGAAGAAAACAATCTAATTCAATTAATTGAATGGATACTAAGTCATCACTCCTCATTCTGTTCATTGCAGAAAACGGCTAAACCGGGACATGCTTGTCCACTTAAACAATTAGAATAGATAATTCTGACTCAAGCTTGAATTCATAAAAAACTTGCTTTCTTTGCAATTAATTTACCGTTTTCACCACAATGAGAAATGAATCTTTTAGTTACCACAGTTATTCAAACTTTAAAATCATAAACAATAATCTCCATGTTATTTCTTTCTGATCACCACTTCACATCTACACAATTACATTATACTGAATTTTGACTTTTGACCCTTACCGTGTTTGACCTATTTGACTCTTTGAGGTGAGTGGCTTGACCCTTTCGCGTTTTCAAACAAACAGATAAACACTTCTTCCTTATACTTATGAAAAACTAAACTCGATTTTTCTGTTCATTTTTCATTTTTAATACACGAAACAAATCAACTGGATAATTTGTCAAACTCGATAAAACACCAACATTTCTGAGTTTCAATTTACGTTACTACTTAACGATCCTAGCTTTTTATCACTTATCTTACCCAATACCCATTGCTTCTTATCGTCCTTGATTACCAATTATTTTCACAACTCCCTAAAAACTATAAAAAAAACAAACTCGATAAAACACAAATATTACCGAGTTTAAACTTCAAAGTGCAACACAATCAATTATCATTGATAATGTTAATCCACTTAGTTTGAGAGAAGAAAAACCTAATCAAAATCTTGTAATGAAATAAAAAGATTGGAATGAATTTTCTTGCGAAACACGGTAAATGGATTCGGTAATAGAAAAAATGAAACTCGAAAATGACATCCCTTTTTATAACCTCCGAAAATATTTTTGAAAATTGACACTTTTAGCCCCTGTACTTCTATTTTTCAATTCTGACCATGTTTCTTTGAAATTTGTTTATGAATTTTCACAAACTCCCCCTTGAATAATGAATCTTTTCAAAAACTCCCCCTTAAAATGAATCATATAGAGTACTTAGTCCAAAAATAAAGATGCTTAAATAAAAACTCCCCCTTGAAATGAAATCATGTAGAGTACTTAGTCCGAAAATGAAGATGCTTAAATAAAAACCCCCCCTTGAAACTATAACATTTTCCAAATGTAGTATTTGTGAGAGTATCATTATTTTTATTTTATTTCAACAAGGATGTCTGTGACTGGAAAATTTTTAAGACTCCCCTGTAGCTATGATACCGTATTTCAATTTGAAAAGCTTTTTATAACACTTGGATCATGAAACTAAGCATGTGATCTTTTTAAATTATGTTGTTTTTTTTATTATGAAAAAGATGTCAAATCTTTTTGGAATTTTGAAATTTTGAAATTTTTTCTTTTGTTTGTGAAAAAATTTATTTACATGTTTTTTATGTATGAGCTTTTCAAGAAGTAACTTTGTCAGGCTTTTCAACTGTGTTGGAGTCATACA
This sequence comes from Tanacetum coccineum, assembly GCA_026074375.1. Lineage (NCBI taxonomy): Eukaryota > Viridiplantae > Streptophyta > Magnoliopsida > Asterales > Asteraceae > Tanacetum > Tanacetum coccineum. Next base: position 34,740 of record BQNB010042166.1, on the reverse strand, counting down.
ATCTCATACCAATTCGATGAAACTAATTACTCAAAGCGTTCTTTTGGAAGCGCCTTCGTAAATAGATTCGCAAGTTGGTATTTCTGTCCCGACAAAGTATTTTCCAACTTACCTTCTCAAATTTACCTTTAATAATAGGATACGGATGTCAATGTGCTTCGTCTTATAATGTTGACCGGATTGATGCAAATAGATAGGCACTCTGGCGTCACAGTACATCAGAATTCGATTATATTGTCTCCATAGTCAAGCGTTGCGTACGCATCAAATAACTGAGCAAACTGCAGACAAGGAAACAAATTCAACTTCAGTAGTTGACATTGTAGTACAAATCTTGTTTCGTGAACTCTCAATCATGAGAGATTTCCACCTAGAAATTGCCAATCTCTGATGTACTCTTAAATCACTTTACCTTGCATGGTCCGCATGTGAATAGGCAATTAGTTCCAAATCCAGAATTCTTGGATACCATAGGCCCATGTTATAGGACTGTCTCAGGTACCAAACGATCGTTCTCTCTTTGAGGTGTTTGGACGTGGACGTGTTGATATTGCGCCATCTAAAAAGTAGCAAAGCAATGTCTGGTTCGACTGGTGCTTCAGGTAATAAGACGTCTGCTATCATCGACGTAAGTGTTTGATCAGTAGGAGTGCTTGTTAAATCAACATCCCGCCTCTCAGTTGCTATAGGTGTATCATGGAAACATATTCATCTGCCATGTTTCTTTAGCCACTCTATTGTTATTGTGACTGATTATGAATCTGCCAGGGAGATTGGGCACAATGAAGTCCAAGAAAGAACTTTAGTTCACCCATCATAGACATTTTAAAATTATTTTTCATTAGAGTTTGCAAAACGTTGAAAAAGCTAGATTTGGTTGAACAAAAATAATGTCGTCACCATATACTTGTACAAGAATATGGCTTCCCGTGCGTGTGTTACACCAAGTTGGGTCATTTATACCAATAGTGAACCCATTGTTCACTTAGGAAAGACGACAATTTGTTACATGCCGAGGTGCTTGCTTCAGACGTCTAGCGCTTTTTTCAACCTGTAAGACATTGATCTGGAAATTCATAATCAATAAACCTTCGTGGCTGACATAGACTTCTTCTTTCAAAGGGCCCATTGACAAAAAGCCATTTTGACATCCATATTAAAGATAGTGATATTCTTTTTATGAGTCAGCATAGCATAAACATCCGAACAGCCTCCAGAGAGAAACAGGGAACGAGTTTCAACATCAATGCTTTTCTGTTATATCCTTTAGCCACAAGCGCTTTTTATTCCGAACCACAATTTTTCAGCATCACACTTATTCTAAAAGCCATTTCAGAGCAATACTATTCTTTCCTTTGTTCGTGGAACGAGTCCAAAACTTGACGTCTTTTTTTTTAAATTGATTCAAACTCATCTGCCTCGATCAATCCAACTGTGGTCTGCCATTGTCTTCTGATATTCTTTAGTTCAATAGTTACTAAACGGTAAATGCATACATACATACTTCTAAATCTGTTTGTAAAAACTGTTGAGAGTCATGACCGATTTAGATGGATCCCCAATAAATTGGTTAGAGGATGATCTTTTGTCCAAATGTGAGTTGAGGGTTGTACTTGATGGAAATTCTACACATTTGATGGTTCTAGAGCCCTTGAAGATGACTCAATTTACTCATTACTTGGAGGATTATATGGAACAAACTATGTATTACCATCAAATGCAGCAGAATCTTCTTGATTGAATTCATCCGACTTTGTCAAAGAGATTGGAGAGGTTTGTTCGTCAGATGTAGTGACCAAGGCGGAGCCTCCAAGTGAGTCAACAAAGATTGACACGCTGAAGAAGAGATTTTTTTATGAACTTGAGTGGTTATGCAGCGGAATTGATGGTTGTTCAGAAGATGCCTTCTCACACTAGTCCTTCCCACCTCGCACGCACCAAATTCTCAATCTTCTTTGGATGGAGTATTCATTGGATTGTTGATGAATTATGGTATTAAATCGTTGAAGTTCGGGTTTAAACAGTCGACAAACTTGAACGAATGGTCTCCATTATCATTTTGGTCTGTCGGTTCTTAAAATTCGAACCTGGTGATGTTTCCGAATAAACCAATAAAACACCCCAATGTTGCTTGTTTCATTTTTCCAGATCACCACGTCATTTGTTGGATAACGCAATGAGCCCCAAACAAATGAAAATAAGCATTATCGTTTGTCGACCGCGTAATAATCTAAGGTGTTTTGTTGTATCGTGTATGGATGATTGACTGATTTTGAGTAAAACAAGTTATAGCCACTGCTTAAGCCCAAAGAAATTCAGGTAACTTAGAAAAGGTAAGCATTGTGCGAGCAGCCTCAACATGAGTACGATTACGTCTTTGACTACTCTTTTTGCTGAGTGTTCGGGCAATTGAAAACTTGATGCATGCTGCCTAACTTTTCTTATGAGCTTTCAGAGTTGCGTTTTTAAATTCAGTACCATTGTAGTACGATCTTACAAACTTTGGCTTTGTAATTCAATTGAGATTGAGTAATGAATTTCTTGATGATCTCTGGAGTTTCATCTTTCGAGCGAAGAAAATAAACCCACGTATATCTAGAAAAATCGTTCACTATCACAAGAATATACTTCTTTCCATTGATCGAAGCCTACCCTCATTGGACGCATTACATCATATGAAGTAATTCCAATTTGGAGTAATTGCTTGGAACCAATTAAGGTGGATGAGAAGCTTCTTGCTTTTACCCTCTTTTCACAGCAAAAACAAGGTGATCCATTCATATTTTGGAAACTTAGGTAGATGTCAACAAGTCAAGTTGGTAAGATATTTTAGTTACCAAAATTAAGATGTGCCGTCTTCGGTGCCATAACTATGACTTTGTTGAAGTGCCTTTGGCCATTAGGACAAACGGGTGACGATGCAGCCATGTCAGATATTGGGAGATAGTATACAAATTAGCTTTACGTCCCTGTGAGCAATCATCTCCATCCGATTTCGTACATCTAGCTCTTGCGATGAAACGAAAAGCCACTGTAAAATCTCCATCACAAAATTAGTTCCATGGAAAAGAGAGTATTGCTTCTACGACCTTCAAACATAATATAATGAAAAATAGTGATCTTGCCATTGTATATATCGCCCTAGCCTGTGATTGCTTGCAAAAAATTTCATTTCCAAAGGACGGGTTCCTATGAATTTTTTAATTGAAATTTCTCACTAGTGACGATCACCCGTCATATGACTTTGAACAACATGTCAACAACCCACAGAACGATCTGAGCTACCTGCATTTACAAGCGAGACACCCATGGGAAACTGGTAATTTGACTACCCATTTCTTAATTGAAACCGGGGGGGCGATGGTTTCTTAGATGAACGAGTGTTAGCAACATTCGGTTTTATGTTTACAGGAGTCCAAATAACATTTGGTTGTGATTCAAACCACTTTTGCCAAATTCTACTTGTTCGAATCTTGTTCTTTATGAATGTGCTTAACGGTTTATCGCGCAAATTTGTTTTCTTTATCCTAGACGCACTAGAAACCTTATCCTTTGCTTTTGAGGCACTTTCTACATCAATCTTAGATTTGGAAACTACATAAGTAGTATCTAGAGTCTTAGATTGTGTCTCTTTCTTAGAAAACCTAGTCTTAGGAGCTACGTAAGTAGTTTCTAAAGATTTTGGTGTTCTAGAATTAGTGGAGAAGGTTCTATATTACTAGACAACCCCAAATCATATCGCGTCAACACCTAACCGAAAACTCAGAACCAGAGTCTCAACTGTGAATCACTTCCCCTATAGACATGTCTAATGTGGATTGAAAGAGTATATTAAGGACAGAGATTGTTGAGCAGGAAAGGAAAAGGAGGAAGAGGGGAACCACCACATCTAGCACAAGAAGACCAAATTTCAAAAATCTGAATAGAAGAGAGACGTTTTCTAAGAATAAGATGTTGACTCCCCTTGAAATCCTAAGCGCTATTCTTATGCTCGCTCTACAATACCAAACAGAAGACCATCTTCCCACGTCCCACCATCTGCGACACTCCGGATCTACTGCTCACACTGCGCGTAGCATACAATAAGACACACTCACTCCATATACAAGTTTCTCGCTTTAGAAGCGTTTATGCAACATTACACCATCAATTTACATTTTTTCTTATTCGAAATAACATTCGCGATGTATTTCTTTTTTGCTTATTTTTCCTTACATAACTGAAACATTCTTGCTGCTTTCTTAGAGTTGACAAAGGACTGTTGTAAACATAAATGTGTTACTCATTGGTAGAAAATAAAACCACTTGTAGTGTTTTTAATTTGTTGATTCTTTTGTGTGACAACTCTGTAATTCCTGGTTTAATATATTTTTGTTTCTAATTTGCCCCTGTTTTTTGTTAGATGAAGTCAAGTTAAGTAAAGTGACTGGTTTTGACACAACCATTGTTTTCTTCTGTTTTGGAAAACATCCGTTTTTTTGAAAAGCTACTGTTTGTTTAGTGGTGTGACCAAAGAAGGATGAGAACATTTGTTTGTCAAACTTAGTATTTACAGACTTACCTTTTTTCAACTTTTTCCAATTTTGTCTTTAACTCAGATACGGTAGACAAAAGATCCTGATTCTAGCACGAATGCACTCCATATGCTATGTTTTCTCAGAAACATGGAACAATTAATTTCATCCATTTCTTTTGAGTTTGAGACCAGTGTCTTTTTTTATTGAATCGAAACAGCTTTTGATATTCAGTTTTGAACATTGGCACGTTCTTTTATCAAGATTGCACTTTAAAATCCAAAGAACTGTTCTCCTTTCTCAAGTTTCTCCAACTTTGAAAATCCAAGAGTAATCAATGAGGATTTGTGTTTTTATTTCTCGAAGTTGAATTCCATTTATGTTTTTTCTTTTCTGTTGTAGCTTAATCATAATTACTCAACATTTTGCTTTTGATATCTTTTGAACATCTTTTTTCAAGAATTTTTATTCTAAATACCAACACCCTCTAGAATCTCAAAGATTTTCTTTTTGATCTTATCTACGATTCATGATTTCACAACACCACCGCTTATATGTTTGAGAGATGCTTCCAAAAGTTAATCTTTCAACAAATCATTTTGCTTTTCTAGTTCATCAAGCTCTCTTTCTGTAGACTCAAAAACATCTTTTATTTCTTTATATCTCTTTGAAATAGATTCCGAAAGAAGTCAAGATAAACTTCAAACTCGTTTTAAGAATTGGTTTTAAACGTGATCTTGATAAACATCTAATACATTTTGTTATTTCGCCCGTGGTGAGTGTAAAAAATGCCGCTCTTTTACAGTTATGTTGTATTAGCACAGACAGCTTTTCAAAATAACCTTTTATCTTGTCTAATTCTTTGATAAAAGGTGACTCACTTGGCATATCTTTTGAAACCGAAATCTTAACAGAGGGAATAGAAGATGATGAAAAATATTTTTGCTCAACAGAATGCTCTTTTTGAGGAACAAAATCTTCATAAAGCGCATTTAATTGTTTGTAATTAATTGTCCAAACAATTTTGATTGTTCGCAAAGAATTGGATCATTCATTTTTTCGTTCATTTTTGTTGACTTTTGAAAGATCCTCAAGAGTGTTCAGAATCTCTAACATTTAAAGAATTTTACATTTACCCAAAACTAGATGCAACATATAATTTTGGACACTTTAAAATTGCTTGCTTGAGTGTATATGGATTCGGATACCCTAAACCATGTTTTAATTGTTGGACATACACAAACAATGGTTTTGGTCTAAGCATAAACATTCCTTGTAAAGAATTACCAAGTTTCAAAATCAGATCAACATTCTTTTTCAGTTTGGCCTCAAGACCTAGAATAGTAAATTGATACGTATACTTTTTCACTCATTTGCCTTTTTTTAAAAATCCATATGTGTCTTTGTAATTCCTCATTTTTCCTTTGTAATTTTGACATCTAAATCTAAATTTATCTCTATGTTTTTTTGAGATCTCGACTGTATCTCGATCACGAACCAATTGAGATACAAAGCTTGGTAATTATATCGTTTTATTTGCCCGTTTCATCAGCTTCAAGAAATTCGTTGAGATAATTATTATCCTTGTTTATGCTTTCCAAAATACGAACCCGTTCCTTATACGTCTCAAGCTGACTAGTCAAATGCGTTTTTTGTTTTTGGACTTGCTGAGCAAATATTTGTTATTTTTCAGCTTTCGGATATGCATTTCTAGCAAGTTTTTCTATTGCACATAGATCAGGAACATGTGTATCTTTTTCAATACTGCCACTATTAAGACTTCCCTTGAATGAATCAAATTTAATATTGCTATTAATTTGATCATTACCAATGGTACTGTTAATAATTTTAGTATGAGTTGGATACATTTGTTCATTATTCTCATCGATGGATGAAGATTGTACCTCACTTATAAATGCAGACTCACAACTTGGCCCATCATCAGAAGTATGATCGGCTGGTTGAATTCTGGTCATTAAGCATATGTTTGCACTGAGTTCTTCAATTTCTTCCATCCTTGAAGCATCAGCAAAGAGAAAATCATTCTGCTCATCTATAAGAATTACACCAGCTTCATCTGTTTGCAGCAACATATGCCTCCATGAAATACTTCGAGTCACGAACCCTTGGCTTTGGACAATTCCTAGCATAATGTCATTTTCCACTGCAGTTGTAGGATTAAACTGTTGAAGTATTACCTGAAGACGGAGTGCGAAGAGTCCTTTGAACATTTCCAGTCTTATTCGGAGCAGTCATTCCCTCAACAACTTCCTCTTAAACATAAGCTCGTTTGTTATTTCTTCCGGTATTACCAGAATTCATGCTTTGAATATTCACCCCGTCGCCTTGAATGATTGCTTGATTTCTGGTGTTGGATGAAGCACGAAGACGATTATTTGTCGGATTAGAGAAATTTTGAGTAATGGCTTTTACAAGTAACAACATTACAGAGACTAAAGGATCTTCAGAATTGTTGTGGACATCATCCTGCTGGTACTCATCATCATAATCAATCACAGACGTAGGATGTGTCACATAATAAGATGATGTTTGTCTGGAGGATGAACCCATGTTTGCTACTAGAGCCAAAGGGTCATAAGACTTTTCTAACTTCTTTGCTCTTGAAGCATTAACTAGTTTCTCAAATTACTGAAGATAGTCAAAAAGATCATCGAACGAATCAACAGTCAATTGTTTAGCCAAGACGGAACTTGAGTCATTTATTTTAACTTTCCAGTTGCAAACTATCAAAACTTTGTGGAATTGTACGGTTGGAAAATTCATGTTGTTCTTTCCAAATCATTCATTAATTGAGAAAAAACGGTTATAAACAGAAACAAGTGCTTCTCCTGGTTCAGCAACAAAATTATTAAATGCGTTTGTGAAACGTGTTCTCTGTGTCAACTTTGGTTTTGTAATAGTTCCCCTCTCATCAAACGTTCAACTCATTTTCCACATATCTTGGGCCCGAAGTGCGAAGCTCACAGAATTGTAAATCTCATTAGGAATAGAAAGTTGACTTCATTATTCATGACCTCCATTTACATCATGAAGCATATGTCATCACCTTCAAGATCATCTGCAGTTTGCAATCGTAGTATGACGAACTCTTCAGGTGTGTGAAATCTTAAATACATAAGGGCCTTCATAGTGCATGAGAAGCCACTTTTGATTTTCTCTTTCGGTTAGATATCGTCTGAATCTACTTGCCCACGGTATGTAACTACCCTTTTCAAGCATGGGAGGCCTAGTCTCAGAACATCCGACATCCAACAAGGAATTTTTGGTATTTTTTCTATTGTTTTGGATGTGACATGCTTATGATTCAAAGATTGGATATTCATAGACGAATATGAGTGATATTTGTGAGAAATAGAATCAAATTCTCGGATAACAATAGTCACAATCGACACACTGTCACGGATAACAAGTAGTTAAAAGATCGATTATACTTTCGAACAATACACAAACTCGGGTAATCTACAAACTTATTAAACTGGGAAATTCAAAACTCGGTTAAAACCTAATACTGATTTAGTTACAAACTCGGTAGGTCCAAATTTTGAAAAATTCAACAATTATGGATTATTAATAACCACAAATTCGATGAAAGTGAAATTTATGATGACTAGATAATCCAAAAGTCCTTAAAATTCAAATTCGATAAAACCGAATTAGCCGTTCTCCGAATTTTTAAAAATTTGCGGAAAATTTTGTTTTTACACTTCAATTCACATAAAACCGTGTGAAATGGAAGTATGTTATGACTTTGAAGGCTTATTTCTTGAAGATAAAACGTAGCAAAACCTTATTTCAGAGATTCGATAAAACTAAAAATGTGAAACTCATAAAACTTGATAAAACCGAGTTTGAAACTAAGATCCTAATATACGATTTTCGATAGAACCGAAAGGTCGTATATATCTATTACAAGATATTTCTTTATCGCAATTACACAACTATTCACTAATTGAATCTGCTAAAAAAACAGAATAACACTTAGAGAATGTAAACTCTTTCGAGAAACGGATTACCCACTTCCGAGAACTGCTAACAAAGTAAAACTATACTCGATAATCCCAAATACTCAAATTTACTGCTAAAATTGATCTCGAAAGCTCAAAATCTTCAACTAAATTTTCCGAACATCATTGTACGCTTCTCGGACACAAATAGAATTCTCGGAAGTGAAAAAAAACCTTCACAAAATGAAACACTCTAATTCTCATATTGGAGATTGATACCCACTTGTATTAGGTCACATTAATCTTAATCAATCATGTCGAACATGTATGCATAAAGAGAATAGTAGAGAAGGGCAAGTATTTGAAATTTAAATGATATAAAAGGGAAGGAAATGAAAGAGTTTGTTACAAGTACATCACCTTTTAATAAAGATTAGAGGGCTATTTATAGGTGAGGGAAGGAGGCTTCCCTTCCTTTATTTTCCTAACTTAACACTTCTAGTCCCTAGACTTTGGTAATTATGCTATTTCATTCTTTTAGCATAATACACCTTATTACAAACTACATTGACATTAACAAAAGAAAGACTAATAACTAAATAACACAAAATCACATAATCAACATTTTTAATGATCCTAACACTTATAATCTGTATTATAATGTTCATAATACTCTTAAGATCATATATAAATTCTTGTTTGAAGCCTTGAATCCTCAAACCCATGCGTTTTTGATTAAAACCCTAAAAATGACCCATTTTGATTTTCTAGCTAACGCTCATTTTTCTAAACTTTTTGTTACGTATTTGTAGAACTTCTTATTTTAGCTTTTTTCTAAAAGTTATTACCTGCAAAATTTCATTTGGAAATCCTAAAATAGCTTGCTGGCTTTTTGGATTGTTTTGCCAAAGTATTTCATTGCTAGAGGTATATTATCGGTAATTTTCTTGAATTTTATAACTAACGGGGCTGAAAATGTTAGTATTTCAAAGTTATAAAACTATAAGACTATTTTGCCAAGTTTCAAGTTAAACGTTAAATTATATATTACTTTATAGATAAGGGGCTAAATTTGTAAATGGTTTATAAATCAAGGGTATTTATTGACTTTTTTGCAAACTTAAAAATATAAATTATAATATTTTTATATAAATTAAAAAAATATATATTAATATTATAAAACTTGATTTTATTAAAACCCGACACATCAATCGTTATTAATCATCGACCGACGCATTATAAAACAATTACGTTATATATTTAACGTAATTTATCATCGACTAACTTTTGAAGAAACTTAAAATCTTTAACGTATCACGTTACTAGGGAATTTCATATAAGGAGTTCCATTTGGGTATTTGTTTTGACGAGTTTGCTGGGTTTACGATTTAAAGTGCCCTGGCTCCTCAAGCGATACTACATGACCTCTGGATTACGATAGCCCGAATAGTGATACAATACTTTCATAAATTAATAACTCAAAGTAATACGTTAAACTCTATAAAGTTTTAAAGTATAAACAATCAAACTAAAGACTTGACATATCACCCCAGGTTGCCTGACGAAGCCGTTACTTTCACTTGATATACTTTTGCCATCAATCATATTTCCCTGTACTGTTAAGGTGAGTTCATAGCCTTACATTTTAAAGCTTTATTTCATAAACCCGTGAGGGGGATACATGCTATAAACCATGAATACAAGTGTTTTTCCAACTGTATGCTATCATGATATATTATTGCCTAAGTCCCTACTTTTTCCATTAAGACCTCACTATCATGAACCGTTAATTACTTGAACCGAACGTACTGGTTGAGTAAGCGCGAATGTTGTGAATAGATCTATTTGGGACTAAACTTTCCTGTTGGTGTACCTATACTGTCAGTAACCAATAGCACATCATTTGAATAACTATGCGGGTGTTTGGCAAAGGCACCCGTTGGGGCAACTACTTGTGATCATTTACTAAGGCTTCAGTGTCATGAGCTTAGGGTAATAATATTGTTTTCCATAATAATTGTACTCATTACAATTATTACACTTATAGGTGTAACAACGTAGCCCACTGATGACTTTTATTCAAACTGTTTACTATAAACCTATGAATTTCACTCAACCTTTGTGTTGAATTTTTAGCATGTTTATCTCAGGTAACTGAGCATCACACAACACGGAGTGGCATAGACTTAAAGATGGCTAAACTGTTATCATTCAAACTTTATGTTTCTAGATGTTGGGACCTCTCTTTTTGTAAAAACTCTAATGAATAAATGAATGATAGCAAAATTTTCCAAATCGTCTCTTTATGAGTCGTTTTCTATGATTATGACTGTTGTACTATGAAATAATACCCCATATTAGCTTCCGCTGCTATATGTCAAAAATGAGGGTGTTATACCGTGAGCACTAACGAGCAAACTCCCCTTAGCCAGCCCACGTCTGTCGTGAGGAATACGCTACGGAAGGAGCAAGTTCCGCAGGACTCGGACAAGCTTATGTCTGATGAAGCCCTACGAGAATACTGTGACAAGAATTACCATCAGATTCTACCTATCATAGCTGAAAAGGTGCACCAAGAGAAGGTGCACCAGGAAAAGCTCAAGGCAGTCAAAGCTTATCTTAACTTTGAAGAGGCCTCACAACATTCCGAGTCAGGAACACCGAGCAGAAGAAGGGACCTCAAGGAAAGGCTCGGGCCTAGGCATACACGCAGTGTGCCCGGAAGCCTTAAACCAAGGCGCGGTCATACCGAGTCACCAAGGAAAAGAGGTCCGGAAAGAAAAACGGTGTTCAAAAGGCTGGAGAAGGGTGTATTCCACAGGCTCGAAGACAAGGAGAAGAGTGCGTCTGCACACTTGAGAGATTCAAGGCGTCGGCCATACCACGGTAGCCTTAGAGACACTAAAAGCTGCTACCAGAGTTCTCGCTCTAGAGGAACATAATTTGCTTCTGAGAAACATCATAACAAAAGAACATCCTCACAAAGAACGGAAGCACTATCAGAAAGTAAAGGTAGCGCAGGAGGACATTGGAAGTCAAAACCAAAGAGGCAAAAGTCGAGTGTTGAGGACGACCTGTCCCAACCATGGGTATGTGAAGAAACAGATCCTTTCATTCCTCGGATTCGTTACTTTGACTTCCCAAAAACCCGAATGCCTAGTCACATTAAGACGTATGACGGAAGTGAAGACCTAGAAGATCACTTAAAGATCTTTTAGACGGCCGTAAAGACGGAACGCTGGGCAATGACAACATGGTGTCATATGTTCAATTCCACACTTACTGGAAACGCGAGGGTATGGTTTGATGATCTTCTTTGGGAGTCAATTGATAGTTATGATGACTTAAAGAAAGCATTCCTAGAGAACTACCTCCAACAGAAAAAATGCATCAAAGATCCGGTTAAAATTCACAACATCAAGCTGAGAGACGAGGAATCTACGAAAGAATTCATGTGAAGGTACAAGCTCGAATGCAAGGACGTGAAGGGAGCTCTGGAATGCATGAAAACCTCTAGATTTATGCACGGAATTACCAATTCTAAGCTAATCAAACGACTACATGACAAAATTCCTAAGTCAGTAGATAAAATGATGAGGGTAACTACCGCATTCCTCTGAGGAGAGGTGGCGACCTCTAATCATGAATAGAAGAAGTCATTTCTGTCATGGAAACAGCAAGAAGCCGCACAAAAGCAAAACTTCAAGAAGGGAGGCTTCCGAAATCAACAAAGGCTGGAGCAGAAGCAAGACAGGTTCACCCTTCTCACAAAAACACCAAAATAAATTCTGGCTCTAGACAAAGGGAAGTTTAAGCCCCTTCCGCCAGTGACAATCCCGGTAGAAAAAAGAAATGCTAGCAAATTCTGCGAGTTTCATGGGGAAGTAGGACATACCACCGATGAGTGTATTCACCTGAAGAGGCAAATTGAGAAAATGCTCAAAGCAGAAAAGCTGTCACATTTAATCAAAGATTTAAAGCAAAGCAATGGGAAAGATCAAGCAAAGGTAGCAAAAAAGCAAGAAACCTTAGGAAAGGACAATCCGCTGGCGATACTGATGGTACAACTATGGCAGAAGGTAGCCAGACAAAAGATTACTCAAACTTTCTCTCCGGAGTCAGTAATTTCTTTTCCGCCTCTAGGGGAGGAAGATGGGACGGAGGGTCCCATGATTATTGAGGCTGAAATAGGAGGACATTGCGTGCACCGCATGTATGTGGATGGAGGCTCTTTCTCAAAAATCTTGTATGAACGTTGCTTTAATAGATTTTGCCCGGAGGTCAGAAACCAAATAATCCCTGCAACCATACCACTGCTTGGGTTCAGTGGAGAAGTAATATAGTCGTTAGGGCAAATATCGTTGCTGGTAAAGATAGGCGATGAAGAACACTCAACTTCCGCATGGATGAATTTCATGGTGGTAAGGTCACCCTCTCCTAACAACGGAATTATAGGGAGGTCGGGGGTAAGGAGAATTCGGGCTGTTCCATCTACGGCCCACATAATGCTAAAATTCCCAGTGATATGCGGAACGGTTACATTACGGAGCAACAAGATTATTCCACCAGAATGCATAATGGTTTCAGGACCAGGGGTACCACAGCCCGTAATCAACCAAGCCACAGAAGAAAAGATTCAGGTGGCAATCCACCCAGAATATCCAGAGCAAACTATAGCGATAGGCTCTACATTGACAGAAGAAGGGCGAAAGGAGCTGTGCGGTTTGCTAAGGCACAACCTTGATATATTCTCCTGGAAGCCAGCGGATATGACTAGAGTTCCGCGGCATATAGCTGAGCACAGGCTAAATATCTGTGAAGGACGCCTACTCATTAGACAAAAAAGAGGGCAAGCACCTGAGAGAAATAAGGCAATCTACGAAGAAGTAGAAAAGCTAGTGGACGATGATATCATGAAAGAAGTCCATTACCACAGTTGGTTGTCAAACCCAGTAATGGTGAAAAAACATGATGGCAGCTGGAGAATGTGTGTGGACTTCAAAGACTTAAACAAAGCGTGCCTCAAAGATGGCTATCCGTTACCGGAAATAGATTGGAAGGTAGAGTCCCTCTGTGGGTACCATTTCAAATGTTTACTGGATGCATACAAAGGATACCATCAAATAAAATGGCAAAAGAGGATGAGGAAAAGACAGAATTCATCACAAGCCAAGGAATATTTTGTTACTTAAAAATGTCATTCGGATTAAAAAATGCTGGAGCAACTTATCAACGTCCTGTGGATAAGGCCTTCCAAAAAAATTTGGCCAAAACTTGGAAGTATATGTGGACGACCTAGTCATTAAAAGCCGTACAGAAAAAGAAGTAATTGAAGACATAGAAGAAACATTCAAGACCCTTAGAGAGATAAATATGAAGTTAAACCCCCCAAAATTATGCCTTTTGGGATGAGAGAAGGCACCTTCCTGTGGTACAAAGTAGATGCTGACGGACTAAGAGTATGCCCGGACAAGGTAGAAGTGGTCCTCAATTTACCATCTCCAAAGTGTTTGAAGGACGTACAAAAACTAAATGGTAAGCTGGTAAGCTTAAACAGATTTCTGTCTAAATCGGTAGAAAAATCTTTGCCATTCTTTAAAACTCTAAAGAAGTGAACAAAGAAAAGTGATTTCCAATGGACCGCGGAGGCAGAAATGGCATTTAAGCAAATGAAAAAATTGATAGCCGAATTACCCATGTTAACCGAACCAAAAGAAAAAGAGGAGCTGATCATGTATCTGGCGGCTGCAAAGGAAGCCATTAGTGCGGTCCTAATGATGGAAAGGGACAGGAAGCAAACGCATATCTACTTTGTTAGCTGTGCATTACAGGGTCCGAAAGTCAACTACACTCCAATGGAAAAACTAATACTTGCTCTGGTAAGTGCTAGCAAGCGACTAAAAAGATATTTCCAGGCATACACAATAGTTGTAATCATACACCAACCAATAAAACATATGCTGTCTAATTCGGAGGTGGCAGGAAGGTTGCTCAAATAGAGATTCGAGCTAGAAGAGCATGACATTCATTATAGACAAGAATGTTAGTCAAGGGGCAGATTCTAGCAGACTTCATTGTAGAGCATCTAGAAGAGGACCCTCTAGATACACCAATGAAGGACAAGGAAGAACTTCCGGATCCATGTGTATTATTCATGGACGAATCATCGTGCATAGATGGCTCCGGAGCTGGCCCAATCATTATGAATCCGGAAGGAATGGAATTCACATATGCTCTAAGGTTCAACTTCAATGCTACCAATAACAAAGCAGAGTACGAAGCCTTGATAGCCGGTCTCCGAATAACAGAATAAATGGGAGTAAAAAACCTTTAAACAAATGTAGATTCTAGGCTCGTAGCTAATCAAGTAAATGGAATTTACGTAGCAAAAGAGCTAGGCATGATCAAATACTTGGAGAAAGAGAAAAACCTCGCTGACACTTTTAAAGATTCTCTATCAAACAAGTACCCAGAGGAGAAAACAAAAAAGCAGACGCGCTAATCAAGAAAGCATCTACCAGCTTCACCCACTTAAGCAAGCAAGTACTTGTAGAGGAACTCAGGGAAAAATCAATAGATGAAAAGGAAGTACTAGCGGTAGTAGAAAAAGAAGGACACACGTGGATGACTCCAATCTATGAATACCTAACGGAGGAAATTCTCCCAGAAGAAAAGAGGAAGGCAAGAGCTATACGCCACAAGGCAGGTTGATGGTATCCTTCAACTTACAAATGGTCGTGTCTTTATCTTGTAGCCGAGCTTTCAAATCATTTATTTCAAAATATTCTTAAATTTCAACAGCATTATGATTAACACAAGATTTATCGTTTTGAAAAACTTCCTGTTTTAATTGCATTGACACTTTGAGAGAAATACAATGTTTTTCAAGTTGTGAATGATTTTTCAAAAGATCATTATAAGCTTATTTTGATTTGGAAAGCTCAGCATCAAGATTCAAACACTTTTCACACGAATCACACTTTTGCATTTTCATATTCACAAAATCATTATTCAAAGACATAGAATTCATCACAGTTAACATTACATCTTAAGACTTGATTTTTTGTAAGAGTCGATCATTTTCCAAAAGAATTTCTTTCTTAGCAATTTCCAAACATTGTTTATCAACAGAAGACTATTGAACAGCCGCGTCCATTTGGTCAAAAACTGTTTGTACTTCCGTTATTTCATTGAGAAGATCTTTATCAAACACATTGAAGATGTCTTTTAAAGATTTTAGAAATGGAATAATTTCATTGTTAAAAATAGTTTTAGTATGCTCAAACCCCCATTTACCTTCCTTAAGAGCATTAGGTGTGTTCCTATTCTTTACAACATAGTCAAACTGGGTGAGGTAGAATTTAAGATTTTTAAGGCTTGCATTCACCAAACTCACCTTAGGTAATTCACTGGGAACTTTCATTGTGACAGGTGGTGTATAGGAAGATTCAATGGATGGATTGAGTATATGAAACCAAAAGGCTTGTTCAGCCGATAATTCTTGTTGTGGAGAAAAACATTTTTCAAAATCATTAGTTAAGCTATTTAAATTTTCATAATCGATAGGTTTGTGAGAATTTTTTTTTGTCAATAACTTCAGGATTCTTTGCTTTTTCAGACATTTTTTAATGACTCTCTTCTTCCAAAATCAATGTTTCTTCATATCAATTACAGGCATAGCAACATGTGTATTAGACAAAACAACACCATCATACAAGGTTGGTTTTAGCCGTTGAGCTTTCTTAAGATGAAACGGATTTTGATAACCTAGAGCTTGTTTGTGTGTATTATCATAAAATGCTTAAGGCTTAGTTAACATGTGCATTGTTTGAGCAGATTGACCTACTTTACAAATAATATTATCAAGTTCCTTAACCTTATTTTCCAAATCAATTTCATTTTCCCTATATTTATCTTCTTTTTCTTTGGATTCATTTTTGAAAACTGTAAAAGTTTTGGATAAAGATTCCTTTTCTTTGATTTGTTTAGAAAGATTTTGCTCAAGTGAGTCAATTTGTTCTTTGAGTGCAAGTTTCTCTCTAATCATATCATCCATTTAAGAATCAATCCTCTTTTCACGACTACTTAAATCTATATTAAGATGTTGTTTAAAAGTTTTGACCCTTTCCTTATATTTCTCTAACTCAGCGGTTATTGATTCATTTTTTTATTCCTTGTTAGCCTTTTCCCAATTATTTACATGATTAATCATTTGTTTAGACATTTATTCAATCATAGACAAAATCATTAAATCTTGTTGTGCCTGTAAATTAGTATCTTGAACAGTTGCCTGTTGTGTTTCTTGCAGATATTGAGAATATGGAATGATATTGCTATCACTAGATATCTTATTATCTGTCAAATCCATAACTGGTGATTATTCAAAATCCTACAATGCATGCACACTTTGATTATCCATATCATTCAGATAGGTTTCACAATTAGGTACCTCTAAGATAACGTCAGAACCATAGTTGGAAATATTGGCCATAAGAACCGCTTATGCAGTCGAGAGATCATCACAGTTTGAATCATACGTATCAAGATCCTTAGTTTTGAAATCAGCATTGTGAGGGATGATTGTCTAAGCTTGATCTGCTGGAATTCCTGGATCTGCAAGAAATGCGAGTTTCTCCTTATCCAATATTTGTCTAGCTTCTTAAGCTTCTGCTAACATTGCTTTCTCCTTATGCCATGCAGCATTCCTTGGTCGCTTAGGCTGAGTGCATTACCTAGCCATATGTCCTTCACCTTGGTAGTTGTAGCATTTAACAACTCTTGCCTATCCACTTGTAGTATTTCCCCTTGAACTAGTAGCATTGCTCTTATAAGTAATCCAGAATAATTTTGCCTTTGTCTCCCCTGAACTTGTTGCACGGTAACCTTGCCATCTTGAATAGTGGCTTGATTTCTTGGATTAGAGGAAGTTCTGAGCTGATTATTGGTAAAAGGAAACCTTGAAAAAGCTACAGCCGTTAGAAAAGCCATTGCTTTATTGAGACAAGCAATTGGATCATCTCCAGGAGAAAATACCAGAACAGCAAAACCCGAGTCTACAAATGGTGATTCAGTCATAAGTTGTGTAGGAGCTTAAGGTGATTGATAAGCAGCTTGTGGAATTACTTATGGAACAGTTGAGGTTTGATGATTCATTTAAGACTGAAATGTATGTGATGGAGGAATGGATGAATGATTGAAATGAGTTTGTGATGGATAATAAGATGAATAATGTTGATTGGGTTGAATTGATGCATTTTGTGATGGTGAAAACTATTGTTGAAGTTGAGGATTGTTGTAAGAAGACTGATAAGTGTTAAAGTGGGGTGGTGTCATCTGCTGATTTGCAATGAATGCAAGTGGATCTTGATTGCGTTCACGCATAATACAGACTTCATTTGCATGGAGTTCGTGTTGTTCAAGATATGCATGAAGTTGATCAAAGTTGGAGGTATGCAAATATTTAACAAGTTTGACATCAATCACAAACTTACTCCATTCTGGTGGAAGACTGTTTAAGAACTTAGTATTAACTTGAAATTGCTCCATTTTCATCTTGTAAATGTTCATATCGTTAATCAGCTGAGTAAATCTCAAGTAATACATGTGAAGTGATTCCCCCTTGATGTGAGTAAACTTATCAAATGCATCATACAACTTACACTCTCTTTCCTGCTTTGTTAAAAAGGTACCTTGCATCAGTAACTAAACTCTCTCCCATAAATCTTTAGCAACTCTGTGATGATTCACAAGTGAATAGATATCAGCAGGAAGACCTTGAAGAATGATATTGATAGCTTTCATATCACAATCAGCTTGAATTTTCTCAGCAGCAGATAATTCAACATATTTCTTTGTTCTGATCACACCGTTCTCTTCAATCATAGGCCAAATGAGAGGACCATGTTCAACTGATTCAAGTATCATTCTTCCATGCTCTCTATTTTGCATGTATAATTCCATTCGACTCTTCCAAGAATTATACAAGTCTTTGTCCAACATGGGTGGACGATTGTTAGCACCGGAGAGTATCATGTACTCAGCAAGAGTATTCTTTTGTCTAAGTGAAATCATTTGATCCATTTCAATGTGATAAGATTAAAATAATCGGACAGTGATTGGAGGTTGTTGTGTTAAAGTGATTTTTGATTAATGAAATTTGAGTCTTTCAGAATACACGGGATTTTACAATTCTTGATAAAACCGAGAAATTGAATATTCACGGGATTTTATAAATCAAAGAACAACCGTTTAATTCACTTAACAAACATGTATAGATCTCCTTAGTCAAGCTTATAAATCACCCAAGCAACGTTTATAAATCACCTTTAATAATTAAGTATAAATCGCATGAGCAACTTAACTTGTATAAATCGCCTATGGTAAATGTATAATTTGCTTGAATGATTGAAGTATAAATCGCCTGAACACTTGAAGTATAAATTGCCTGAACAAATTGAAGTATAAATCGCCTGTTCAAATTGAAGTATAAATCGCCTGTTCAAAAAAATGGTATAGATCGCCTGACTAAAAGGATGGTATAAATCGCTTGAAGGAATAAGAATGTATAGATCGCTTGAAGAGAGGTATAAATCGCCTGGAACGCCGAAGGATTTATATGTATAGATCGCCTAGAATGAATCATACGTATAGATCGCCTGATCTAAACAAACGTAAGATCGCCTGAAGGCTTCGAAACTCAAAAATTAAAAATCTTAAAAAGACTTACTTTATATGACGTTTTATATTTAACCCGATTTTTCTTGTACAACTTAACTATCTAAGACTATTAAAACCATAAAAACACAAACTTTAACGTTTTTGACACTAAAAATTTAAAATCAAGATTCTTGGTACAAAACCCTCTTTTTAACCAAAAAGACTAAAAAAGATGATATTTTTAATGGTTTTTGAAAGACTTTCTTGTACTTCTAGTCTATACTAAGATAACTAAGAAAGAAAGTTATGATCTTTATGGTTTTTAAACCCTCAAAAAGTGAAAACTTTTTGAATGGATTTGAACAAAAAAAACTAGTAAAACGAGTAGATAAAAAGCACACAAAACCTACACAAACACCCCATGGATCTGATACCAATTATAGAATATCTTAACACAAGTATGGATTGATTC
Organism: Tanacetum coccineum; assembly: GCA_026074375.1. Lineage (NCBI taxonomy): Eukaryota > Viridiplantae > Streptophyta > Magnoliopsida > Asterales > Asteraceae > Tanacetum > Tanacetum coccineum. Next base: position 15,133 of record BQNB010042166.1, on the reverse strand, counting down.
ACTTAGAGTTTTAGAGAGAGAAAGATGGTTTGATGAACACTTAGAGAGAGAAAGAAAAATGATAATATTAGCTTAAGTGAAAATGTGACAAATGAACAACCAACACCCTCTTCAAGCAATGGAGAGGGTTTATATATGCCTAGCTAACCGGCCATGGGCTTGTGGTATGAGCTTACAATGTAACTTTGGCCCAGTTAGCTTTCTAACTTAATCTTACAACTTACTACGAACTACGACTAACTATATTGGTAGTGACCGATACTTTTTTGTATTTCTAACAAAAAGCTTCCTTAAGGGATGTTCACTCCAAATTTACACAAATTAAACGTAGCATACTATGCTATTCACCTTCGTCTTGAGCTCGTAGTCTTTAACAACAAATCATTAACTTATGATTTGATATAGTGATCATTGACTTTTGATGTGAGCATGTTCCTTTATCTTGACTTGAATGTGAGAATGTGATCTTGAACACCTTGAGATCATCAACCAAGCATAATCTCGTTTCACCATCTTGTAAACTTTGCCATCTTGTGAACTTGTGACTTCTGGACCGACATGCTCAACCTTTCTTGATTTGAAATAATCTTGAAAAGCTTAATGATGCTCTTTCTTGAATTCTTAACTTTAAAACTTTGTCGCTTCAAGAAGGACGAATGGTATCAGAGTAGCGGAAGTCTTGAAACATGTACTTGAGCTTTCATGATGTCTTTATATTTGTCGGTTGGGTATGAGCATGTGGCAACGAATCTTGTGAGTCACTGGGAACAAGGTACCTCCATCACCATCTTTAAATATTCCTGAAACAAAACAGTTAGCAATAAAGCAGGGGGACGAATATGGCTTTGTCATTTGCCCGTGTTTGGTTGGAGTAACCTTCGAATCCGTGAGGATCGACCTGTGATCAGATAGATTCAATTTAAGAAGAATCTTCTTGACAGGATTTCCAGCTGTAGTATTGAATCTTTCTAACACATATGTATTAGATTCATCGTACTCAGCATGTTCTCATTATCGAAGTTTTAGGATCTCAAATCAGACACACATATGAGTGAACCAACAAGTTACTATCTCACCGATTGAAAATAAAATTATTGAATGAAAATCATCGACGATTTCACTTTGCAAAGTGTTTTGTGACACATCGAGAGTGTTAATCATTTCAAAAATTCATCAGCAATCGTCAATTCATAACCTGGAACAAGTTTGATTCTTATAGAATCGCACCATCGTTTCTTTCCAGTTGTCACAAGTTTGATTCATATAGAATCACACAAGTCACCTACCATGAGCTTGTTTGATGTTAGCTCAAGCAGGATTTCCATCTTCATAGTGAATGAAATCACTCGGATGTTCTGGCAAAATCACAAGGATAATGCGTAGGACTCTTAATATGTTAACTTGTTATTCACATTGTGTGACCTAGCAAGCATGATTTGACAAGTGTCCTAATGAGTTTATGATATCACTTTTGGCTTTAGACTCAATAGTGGCCCTTTTGTTTTTCGTGATCGGAGGCTGTAGCAGACTACTACATTTCAAAATCAACAAACTCGGAGTAAGAAAAGTCGAAAAAAATGCGGTGTACTCTCCGTGAGAAATGAACAAGAGTCTGTTGAGAACCCTTGAGTGGATAGGATGGGGTTGTGCATAGCGTTACTGAGTGGGTCCCATGACTGACTTCAATGTCAGACAACACCTTAGTGTTTCCGACAGAATATGTATTGACCCGGTTTCTGCTAAGTTGTAGGAGGCTTCTCTCTTATTCACCATTTATCCTTACAAATCCTATTTTTCATTCTCAACCCCTTCAATGTTTTACCGGAGACTTCATAACTAACACCTTGTTGGGTTTGTTAAAGTGTTAGCTCCGCCTCAGTCGGTATTATTCCCGATTATCACTTTTTCTCCTTTTGTATCATACCTAATGACTTCTACACTAACTAGTGGATATCACTAGGTAGATCCCTCAGGTTCTGGTTAGATCATGGGATTTGAATACCTATGCCTAACCACCTTATAACTCCATAAATTTAAGTACATGTCGGTCTTTAGGGTATTCCATCACAATCAAAACCAAAATCATTGAAAAAAATTCAATCAAAAGATTTACACTTTGAGAGTTTTTCATCATTACTAAAAAGCTCCCCCTTAACATGTGCACCGTAATCATAGTACATGCTAAGTGTTGGAGTGCATTGAGACATTTATTACGATCCACATTTTCAATACAATTAAATTCATATTAATACTTTTCTCCCCTTATCTAAAAATGTTAATCCCTTGCTATTATGAGTTAACATGGATTAAACATTCTGGACAAAATGATACATAATTAATATAAGAAACATTGTAATGCTCCCCCTCATTTGAGGGTTATAAGACTGAGGTGATAATAATAAATTGAAAATATTTGAATTTGCAAAGAAATTCTTGAAAATTTGTATAACTCCAATTCACACCTTATTATCACCATAAGTCTACACTACTTATAACAAATTCACAAGTATATAAAACGAAATTGACCTTTTTGAGATAATGAACACAATTATGGACACAGTCATATTGTTCTTTGCAGCAGTCTGAGGTCAGTTCCGTAGAGTCTACCACCAACAAATTCACCAAACTCTCATCATCTCCTTTCCATAGACAAGCTTGTTGATGTCCTTGATCATGAAATGATCTCTTTTCTTTTCCAATGTGCTCTCATCTCCTCTTCGTCAATACTCCATGTACATATTCTTGGTAATTGGCTTCGAGCGAAGAAAGAATTCTTTTAATGTTGCTATCACCCGAACTTGTACAATTCGTCCTGGAGTGCATCAACCTTTCCTCTTGTAGTCGTCGGCATAAACTGAAACCTTGAGGTCTTTGTAAGGATTGTAGGTGCCTTTTATACTAAGATCTGAGTCTTGTAATATCAGGCTTGGTGACGTTGATCTTTTTTTGGAAACTTTCAACTCTAAGTTGAAGATCCTCAACTTGCTTTTGAATAACCAGACTTCTGGTGAACATCCTTAGGGCTATTGCGAAGTCAGCAACTTCATCCCTTGAAAGATTTGTGAGCCATTTTGAACCACAAGAATTAACATATCCTCGATATCATTGATCTAAAGTCGTAGAAAGTTACCTTCCTTGAATCTGTATAGTATGTTATCAGCTCTTCTCACTACAATCTCTTCCAAGTACCCATATCCATGTTTCCTCATTACCTTTACATGAGTGACTGCCAGAATACGTTTAGTAGAATATACATCTCCTCTTGATTGTATGCCTCTTGCATATGCATAGAAGGACTTACGTTGTTCTCTCCAATGTGAGATACCTCATAACGCATATTTATCATAAGCATCCTACCAGGACTCCCTATTTTGAGAACCATATCTTCATTGCCTTGAGATCATACTTACGGCCTTGTCTTGGTTGTAACATCGTGTATGTATAGTCAAATATCTCCTTGTAGATACATTGATCATTGTTGATAAGAATTCGAATGTTACTCTTTGACGTTATCCACACGCTTGACCAAAAGGAAGGTGTTTGAGGAAAGATCAAATGGGTAGCACCGCTTCAGAATTTGTCCAATCAAGCGTTTCTGAAAAGAGCCTGTAGCATTCTTCAAAGTCATATTCTAGTTCAGCATAATTAGAGCGGGTGCCTTTGAGTAGTCTGAATGCTGGTCCTAACAGGATTTCTTGAGTTAAATTCTTGATTTTCAGCCCATTCAAGATGTATCAGAGAAGTCTATTGGAGTGCTCATCAATTCATCAAAGTCCTTCATCGATTTATCAGTAGAAGTGGAAGCTGCTAGAGTCATCAACCAATTTTGGGTTGGTACTTCCTAAATAGTCTTGCCAATATTCTAGTCAGGGTCAGTGGGTTCTTGAGGTGGTGTAGGTTTCTTAAACCAGTCACGTCTAGAGGCAGTCTCATTCCTTGGTTCATCTTCATTATCACCTAGATTCCCTTCTTGATCTTGTGGCATGTCTGAGTCTGCAACCTCGAACACTAGTTCCTTTGATTGAACAGACTTTCCAGAAGATTTCGATTGAGACTTGGTGCCTTTGGAAGAGCCAGACGTTGAATCTTTCTTTTTCTGACATGTGGTTGGTTCTGCATATTTGCTTGTCTTTCTTTTCTTTAACCCTCGGTCTGATCTAGTGGAAGGGTCTTCATGTTTGTCCTTGTCTTTTCGGCCACGCTTCAATGGAATAATACATCATAAGAGAAGAAAAAAATCTTGTCGAGATTGTAAGAATTTTTCAAACTATCATAGCAATCTCCGGTGTTCGTGAGCTTCAGATAGATACACTTTTCTCTATTTTGTCGATGAGATCTTCTTATAACTCAAATTCAATAAGTGTAGAAAGATAGCCTCATAAGTAGAATGAGGTTGAGAAGCCACCTTTACTAGAGAAACTTCATCACATTATTCTAAAATCAACTCTTTCGTATCACAAGTTGCGCGAAGTATAGACACATCCATGGGCAGAATCTGAGCAGTTGATTCTTTAACTTTGCTCTTTGATTCTTGTCGTGAGAGATATCTGACAGGAATTTCATGAATTCGTAACTCTGTTTCATCCTAACCTTGTATCTAGATGTCATCAACTAAGTTGTCCACTTAGTGTGCAGATGTCTTTTTTAATTTCAGTCAACTTCTTTTCCAATGCTATTATTCATATTTATAGAATTTAAGGACCGAATGCAAAATCAGGAAGTGTTTGGATAAGTGATTTTAGGTTCAGTATTTGGCGGTGATTTGGGAGGTTGACAACAAGAGGATGGAGAGTGAAGGTTTGTAATTAATGAGGTAAAGTTGAGATGACAGAAAATAAGTATAGGCAAGAGTGTAGTTGAGTATTTGGATACCTTCAAGCTGAACTAACCAGTCAAATGAGAAACTATTTATGTCATCAGTAATGAGGAATATCTGAGAAGTTTTAAGAACTTGGATGCCAAGACAGATGACTAGGAAGAGGTATTAGCTAGAACAGGGAGCCTTTAGTGGATAAGTAAAAGTGGGTTGTATCATTCTCCTTTATAGGCATCCCTGTAGTCCGTTACTTTATCAACTTCACTGACTTGTTCTTGTGTGATCTCCAAATTTCATTCCCTGCTGAGCATCGACGTCTCATCATCGACACCTTCAGTACTTCTCATCAGCATGAAACAGGTTCATTTAAAACCAGCCTCCTTAACAAAATCATTTATATATATTCTTTTTTATTTGATCCATTTTTAAAAACTGTAAAAGTTTGAATAAAGATTCATTTTCTTTGATTTGTTTAAGAAAGATTTTACTCCAAGTGAGTCAATGTTGCTTTGAGTGCAAGTTTCTCTCTAATTATATCATCCATTTGAGAATCAATCATCTTTTCACGACAACTTAAATCAATATTAAGACGTTGTTCAAAAGTTTTGACCATTTCCTTATATCTCTCTAACTCAACGGTTATTGATTCATTATTCTGTTCCTTATTAGCCTTTTCCCAATTATTTACATTATTAATCATTTGTTCAATCACAAATAAAATTATTGGATCTTGTTGTGCTTGCAAATTAGTATCTTGAATAGTTTCCAGTTGTGTTTCTTGCAAATATTGAGAATTTGGAATGATATTGCTATCACTAGATATCTCATTATTTGTAAAATCCAGAACTGGTGATTGTTCAAAATCCTGCAATGTATGCACACTTTGATTATCCATGTCATTCAGATAGGTTTTAGAATTAGGTACCTCTGAGATAACCGACCAAAACCATAGTTGAGAAATGTTTGGCTCATATGATACCGCATGTGGCAGTCGAGAGATCATCACAGTCCGAATCAAAAAGTATACGAGATCCTCAGTCTGGAAAGTAGCATTGTGAGGAATGACTGTCTGAGCTTGACTTGCTGGAATTCCTGGATCTGCAAGAAATGCGAGTTGTTCCTCATCCAATATTTGTCCAGCTTCCTGAGCTTCTGCTAACATTGCTTTCTCCTTATACCATGCTGCATTCCTTGGTCGCTTAGGCTGAGTGCATATACCAAGCCATATGTCCTCAAACCTTGACAGTTTGTACACTTAACAACCCTTGCTATTCCACTTGCAGTATTTCCTCTTGAGCTAGTAGCATTATTCTTATAAGCAGTACCAGAATAATTTTTCCCTTGTCTCCCCTGAACTTGTTGCACTGTAACCCTGCCGTCTTGAATAGTGGCTTGGTTTCTTGGATTAGAGGAAGATCTGAGTTGATTATTGGTAGTAGGAAATCTTGAAGAAGCTATAACTGTTAGAAAAGCCATTGCTTTATTGAGACAAACAATTGGATCATCTCCAGGAGAAAACACAGGAATAGCAAAACCTGAGTCTACAAATTGGTTGACTAAGTCATAAGTTTGTATGGAGCTTGAATGATTGATAAGCAACTTAAGGAATTACTTTGGAATAAGTTGAGGTTTGATGAACCACACATTTGTTACTGAAATGCATGTATGGGAATGATGAATGATTAAATTGAGTATTGTGATGGAAATTGAGATAGTATTGTTGAATCGTGTTGAATTGATCCATATTGTGATGGTGAAAATTATTATTGAAGTTAAGGATTGTTGTAAGATGATTGATAAGGGTTGAAGTGAGGTGGTGTCATCTGCTGATTTGCAATGAAGGCAAGTGGATCTTGATTGCGTTCACGCATAATACGGACTTCATTGGCATGTAGTTCATGTTGTTCAAGATATGCATGAAGCTGATCAAAGATGAGGTAAGCAAATCATTAACAACTTAGACATCAGTCACAAGACTTACTCCATTCGGGTGGACGACTGTTTAAGAACTTGGTATTAACTTGAAATTGCTCCGTTTTCATATTTTAGCTGTTCATATTGTTAATCAGCTGAGTAAATCTCAGTAATACGTTATGAAGTGATTCCCCCCTTGTGAAGTAAACTTATCGAAAGCATCATAACAGAGCCTTACATACTCTTTCCTGCTTTGTCAAAGAAGTACCTTGCATCATTATTTGAACTCTCATACCAAAATCTTTCAAGCCACCATAAATATTTAGCAACTCTGTGATGATTCACAAGTGAATAGATATCAGTAGGAAGACCATGAAGAATGATATTGGTAGTTTTCATATCACAATCAGCTTGAATTTTCTCATCAGCAGATAATTTAGCATATTTCTTTGTTCTGATCACACCGTTCTCTTCAACCATAGGCCAAATGAGAGGACCATGTTCAACTGATTCAAGTATCATTCTTCCGTGCTCTCTATTTTGCATGTATAATTCCATTCAACTTTTCCAAGAATTATACAGGTCTTTGTCCAACATAGGTGGCCGATTGTCAGCACCAGAGAGTATCATGTACTCAGCAAGAGTATTCTTTTATCCAAGTGAAATCATTGGATCCATTTCAATGTGATAAGATTAAAATGATCGGACAGTGATTGGAGGTTGTTATGTTAAAGTGAGTTTTGATTAATGAGGTTTGAGTCTTTCGAAATACATGGGATTTTACAATTCTTGATAAAACCGAGAAATCGAATATTCACGGAATTTTACAAATCAAAGAACAACCGTATAATTCACTTAACAAACGTGTATAGTTCTCCTTAGTCAAGCATATAAATCACCCAAGTAAAGTGTATAAATCACCTTTAGTAATTATGTATAAATCGCCTAAGCAAGTTAACTTGTATAAATTGCCTGAATAATTGAAGTATAAATCGCCTGAACAAATTGAAGTATAAATCACCTATTCAAATTGAAGTATAAATTGCCTGAACACTCGAAGTATAAATTGCCTGTTCAAATTGAAGTATAAATCGCCTGAACACTTGAAGTATAAATCGCCTGTTCAAATTGAAGTATAAATTGCATGTTAAAAAAATGGTATAGATCTCCTGACTAAAAAGATGGTATAAATCGCTTGAGGGAATAAGAACGTATAGATCGCCTGTAGAGAGGTATAAATCGCCCAATACACTACGAAACTCAAAAATCAAAAATCTTAAAAAGACACACTTTTTGACGTTTTTACCTGATTTTTCTTGTACAACTTAACTATCTAAGACTATTAGAACCTTAAAAACACAAACTTTAACGTTTTTGACACGAAAAATTTAAAATCAAAATTCTTGGTACAAAACCCTCTTTTTAACCAAAAAGACTAAAAAAATGATATTTTTATGGTTTTTAAAAGATTTTCTTGTACTTCTAGTCTATACTAAGATAACTAAGCAAGAAAGTTATGAACTTTATGGTTTTTAAACCCTCAAAAAGTGAACTTTTTGAATGGATTCGAACCAAAACACTAGTAAAACAAGTAGATAAAATGCACACAAAACCTACACAAACACCCCATGACTCTTGATACCAATTGTATAATCTTTTTAACACAAGTATGGAATGATTCACTTAGCGTTTTAGAGAGAGAAAGAGATGGTTAGATGAACACTTAAAGAGAGAAAGAGAAATGATAATATTAGCTTAAGTGAAATGTGACAAATAAACAACCAACACCCTCTCCATGTGTGGAGAGGGTTTATATATGCCTTACTTGGCCGGCCATGGACCCTAAGTGGGCTTGTCCATGGGCCTTTGGCCCGGTTAGCTTTCTAACTTAACCTTATAACTTACTACGAGCTACGACTATCTCTATTGGAAGTGACCGACACTTTTTCATATTTATAATAATCTCCCCCTAAGGAAGGTCACTCCAATTTACAACAAAATTTAAACTTAGCATACTATTCTTTCACTTTGGTCTTGAGCTCGTAGTCTTTAACTTTAATCATTAACTTGTGATTTGATGTAGTGATCATTGACTTTGGATTTGAGCTAGTTCTTTTGTCTTGACATAAATGTGATCTTTGAGCTTCTTGAAATCATCAACCAAGCATAATATCGTTTCGTCATCTTGTAAACTTTGCCATCTCGTAAACTTGTGACTTCTGGATGTGACATATTTGAGCCATTCAGGTTGAAGAAAATTCAGGAATTTAGTATTGATGGTTATTTTTGGAAGAATAATTTTGTTTCGTTCCAAATCATTCATCAGCTGAATAAAGCGATTATAGACTGACACAAGTGATTCTCCAGGTTCAGTAATGAACTGATCAAACTCATTAACTCATGTTTCCCTGTCAACCTTATTCAATACAGTTCCCCGCATTAGGCGTTCCACCCTAAGCCAAATTTCTTGTGTTGTTTGACATGCATCAATAGAATTTTTGATATCATTTGGTATGGAGATAAGAATTAAGTTCATCGCTTCGATATCAGCCTCATATTATTTCAAAGCATCACTCGTAAGATCATCTTCTATTTTAGGTCTTGGGTTTTTATTTTCATTTGGTTAAATTGTCTTGAACACATATGGACCATTATCAATCGAATTATTAAGGAACTTCCGTGTCTCCCTGATGACATCAAATAACATCTATTTTATAGCATAATTTATCCCAACTAAATTGCTCGCTCTATATTGTTTTATGCTTGAATTGGTAATTAATTGCTTATATATGTTATTTGCGGTAAATCTCGAGCAATTGGTGAAGTTAAAATAAAAGGCGTGCATTTTGGAGCTTAAACAAAGAAATTAAGAATATGTTGTTCTGACAATTAATACGGCATATCCATCAAGGAAGATACGGCGTATCTGCGCCTGAACTTCATAAGAAACCACAATGATTTGAAGAGTAATACGTCGTATCCAGAAGAAGACATACGCCATATTTACGGCTAACTCAAGAATATTCTCGAATATATTAATATTGGTCCCCACTCTAAGAAAACTCTAATACGTCGTATTGAACTCTTTTAATATAGCGTATTGACCAAATTCCAGAGGCGATAAACACCAAGACCTATATACAAATTTGGTGTGCAATTTTTATACCGAAGACTAAGAAAAAGGCAGTAATCCCCAAATTCGATTATTAGAAGAAAAAAGGAGCAACAAAGGTCTTGCAACGCCCCTTCAATCCATAGGAAACCCTTGTAAATTCTTATAGTCTTAATATACGTTCGATTGTTGGTATCATTCATTAACTTGGTTAGGTAACCTTAATCGTTCATCTATCAAACCTGTAACCTTTACAATGGCTATTGGCTAATACCTTTAGGTATTAGCCATGTTTAAGATAATTTAATGTTTGGTTTATGCTTATTATGATTGCATCTTGTAAATTGTGTGTTGTCTTATGTTTATCAATTTATAGTCGCTTATGTGCTTAAGTATGAGACCTATCATTCAACTAGGTCTAGAAAGCTGACCAAGTAGACTAGATATTGGGATAGCTCTCCATATTGGAATTTATATATCTAGAGCAATAGGATCACAAGTAACGTGTTGTCTTTATTCATGGTTTAGTGAACAAGTTAGACTAGCAGGTGACCTAGGATCAACAAGTGACATTCTGATTCATTGAGTAAAGATTTGGACAAGTTGACTACTAGTATATAAAGAGCCGTTAATTAGTAAGTTAGTAAAGTCTTATTGAGCTAGGATTCGATAAGATCACCATTATTGTCTCCTAAAATAGATTATAAGCAACCGCGAAGAGGCTTATGGGGATTTGGTTAGTTGTGACAGAATTGCCAAGTCTAGGTATTAGGAAAAAAGTATCACCTAACTCTAGGAATGATATATCAACAATAAGACCGGACAATCATTGCACTTATAAACTAAAGCTAGCATTATATTTGATTAAACATGGTTAATATGTTTTCCTTACATAAGGCTTGACCACTTCTCTATCTTCTAAATATCAAATTTATGTGTGTTATTCGCCCTATCTCAGTCTAGGTAAACCCAAACTCGTACTAGTCTCTCATTCCGAAAACCCCTCTTTTACCATTTGTTTAGGTTTAACTTAGGTATAACTTAGAATAACTTAGGACTAACTAAAATATTGATAATTAGGTATTAACGTTCTCTCTCTTAGTGATCGACCCCGTACTTACCAATGAAACTACAACTAATCGGGTATACCTCCCGTTAGTGTGGTTTTAGGTATAGTCAGCAAAATATAAATAGTAAAACTTGATAACAAATAATACCTACGCACAACGACACATTAAGTTTTTGGCGCTGTTGCTGGGGAGTGAAATTATATAATTCTTATTTATTAGTATTTTTAGTTTAGTTTAACTTAGATTAGTTTGCATTGTATAGTATTGCATATTCTGTGTTTGTTTAATTTTCTGCATTGTTTTTCTTTTTTGTTATTGTTTTGGTCGACTGACCAATACGGCATATTCTAACTATTAGGATTAAAAGTCTTCTTGATGTTTTTTGAATTACTGCTACTCATGTTTGTGTTAATGCTGCTCAGCTAGAGCTAGTACTGCTCAAAGACTTCAAATAAAATATGCTAAGTGTTTACTACTGCTAGTACACAGTTAGTACTGCTAGTGAATATTAGTGTTGTTGATGAACTTCAAAGAAAATATGCTAAGTAGTTACTACTCCTAGTACAAAAGTTCAGAATGCCTCAGTGAAGTTATGTTGCTGTGAAAATATGTTTGAAAGTTCACTACTGCTTCGTGTATATAAGTTAATGCTGCTAGTTAGTATGCTTATATTGATATGTATTAGTTGTTTATGAAAAGATTTTAGATCTTAGGAAGTATTGTAGCTGAACTAGGGAATCCCTGGTGTATAAAAGGAGGTCCTAGGGCATAGAGTTTAATGTACCAGAACCAAAACCAAAAATACAACTAGACATATAATTCATAGCTTCAAGGTATTTGTAACCCTAATACTTTAAGAGTATTTGTATTATTATCAATAATAATATTGGAGCTTATTTGTTGAATTGTATGTTCATTGAATTAATGTTTCATTAATAAATTATTCTTAATATTAAAGATTAGATTCCGCATAATCTTTAATACATTCATACACAGTTTCTACTATAGTTGTGTTAGATTTATCTAATATAACTAAACCTTAAACAAGCTTAAGTAATTTGATCTATTGAAGTGGGATCAACAAGTGGTATTAGAGCTTGTTGAGAAGCTGTGAATACGCAGAACCTGTTTTCGCTAAAAGATATGGATCAAGATTCTGCACACATGGTGGATGCATCCAAAGTTCCCATGCTCAAACCTGGTGAGTATGAGATCTGGAGGATGAGGATTGAACAATATATCTAGATGATAGACCATGCACTATGGGAAGTCATAGAGAATGGTGCAACCTTACCAAAAACAACAACTGTGAAAGGTGTTGTGACAGTGATGCCTATTACAACTGCTGAAGAAAAGGCTTAGAGAATATTAGAGGTGAAAGCTAGAAGTACATTAATGATGGGCATTCCCAATGAACATCAGTTAAAGTTTAACTCTATAAAAGGATGCAAAGAAGTTGCTAGAAGCTGTTAAAAAGAGATTTGATGGGAATGCAAATACAAGAAAGACTCAAAGGAATCTCTTAAAACAGCAATATGAAAACTTCACTGCTCCAAGCTTAGAGATGCTTGATCAAACTTTTTATAGGCTTCAAAATCTTGTGAGTCAGTTGGAGCTTTTGGATGAAAAGCTTTCATAAGAAGATGTTAATCAAAAGTTATTAAGAAGTTTGTCACCTGAGTGGAATACACATGCTATTGTTTGGAGGAATAAAGTTGATTTGGATACAATGAGCATGGATGATCTCTATAATAACCTCAAGGTGTACGAACTAGAAGTTAAAGGGATGACTAGCTCAAGTTTAAGCACACAGAACATAGCTTTTGTGTCCTCTTCAAATAACAACACTAGGAGCACTAATGAAGCAGTTAATACTGCTCATGAAGTTTCTACTGCTAGCACTCAAGTTAATGATGCTTACTCTACAAATATTGATAACTTGAGTGATGCTATTATTTGTGCATTCTTTGCTAGTCAACCAAATAGTCCTCAACTTGTACATGAGGACTTGTAACAAATCTATCCAGATGCTGCTAATCCAATAAATGTTGATAACTTGAGTGATGTTGTGATCTGTGCATTCTTTGCTAGTCAACCAAGTAGTCCTCAACTTGTAAATGAGGACTTACAACAACTCCATCCAGATGACTTGGAAGAGATGGATTTGAGATGGCAGATAGCCATGTTGACTATGAGGGCAAGAAGGTTCTTGAAGAACACTATAAGGAAGGTGACTATTAATGGTAATGAGAGCATTGGGTTTGATAAGTCCAAGGTGGAGTGCTACAACTGTCACAAGAAGGGACATTTTGCCAAGGAGTGCAGAGTTCCAAGAAACCAAGACAACAGGAATAGGGAAAGCTCAAGAAAAAGTGTGCTAGTGGAGACAACTACTTCTAATGCTTTGATCTCATGTGATGGTCTTGGTGGTTATGACTGGAGTGATCAGGCATATGAAGGACCTAATTATGCACTCATGGCTTACTCATCTTCAAGTTCTGACTCTGAGGTATCAAATGATTCTACTTGTTCTAAATCTTGCTTGGAAACTGTTAAAACTCTTAAATCTTAATATGATCAACTACTAAAAGATTTTAAGAAATCTAAGTTAATGGTTTTAGCTTATAAAATAGGCTTAGAGTCAGTAGAAGAAAGACTTGAATTTTATAAGAAAAATGAGTCTATTTATGAAGAGAAAATTAAAGGCTTAGAATGGGATATTAAAGTAGGAGAAATAACTATTGAGGAGCTTAGTTAGAAGCTTGAAAAAGCTCAAAAAGAAAAAGATGGAATTCAAATTAATGTAGACAAATTTAAAAATGCATCTAAAAGCTAAACCAAGCTCATAGAGAGTCAGATTGTAGACAATTGCAAGAAAGGTTTAGGCTATAATGCAGTTCCACCTCTTTATACAGGAAATTTTATGCCTCTAAAACCTGACTTGTCATTTACTGGTTTAAAAGAGTTTACAAGTGAGCCTATAGTTATTAAGCCTGTAGTTGAGAATAGTATAGCTAAGGCTAGTGAAGCAAAGTCTAAAGTAGTTAGGAAGAATAATGGTGCTCTAATTATTGAGGATTGGGTGTCTGATAGTGAGGAAGAAGATATGCATCAGGCTAAGATTGAAAAGAAAATAGTTAAGTCTAGTTTTGCTAAGATAGAGTTTGTCAAACCTAAATAGCAAGAAAAGACTGCTAGGAAAAGTGTTAATCATATGGTACAAAATAGGCAAAACACTCACATTCCTAGAGGCAACCAAAGAAACTGGAATAATATGATGTCTCAAAAACTAGGAAGTAATTTTGAGATGTTTAATAAGGCCTATTATGTGTGTGGAAGTTTTGATCATTTGTAGGCTGATTGCAATTACTATCAAAAACAGTTTCAAAATCAAAGGATGGTAAAACCTATTTGGAACAATGCTCAAAGGGTGAATCATCAAAACTTTGCTAAAAAGACTCACCCCTATGCTAAAAAGAACATGGTTCCAAGAGCAGTACTAATGAAGTCTGGCTTAGTATCCATTAATACTGGTAGACAAAATATTTCTAAAATAGCAGTATCAGTTAATATTGCTAGACAAGTTAATGCTGCTCACTCAAAAACAACAGTGAATGCTGCTAGACCAATGCCATATCTTCCTAAAAAGGCACATTCAACTGTTAAGAGGCTCATTAACAAGAATACAGCATTTAAAAACAGTAATTTTAATTAGAGGGTTAATATTGTTAAGGATAAAAATGTTAATACTGTTAGGCCAAAAGCACTAGTTAATACTGCTAGGCCAAAAGCAGTAGTTAATGCTGTTAAGGAAAATAATAATAATGTTGTTAAGGCCTCAGCTTGTTAGGTTTGGAAACCAAATACTAAAGTTTTAGACCATGTTTCTAAACACAACAGTGCATCAATCACCCTAAAGAAGTTTGATTATATTGATGCACAAGGCAGATCCAAGTCAGTGGTGGCTTGGGTCCCCAAAAGAAACTGATTTTCTTATCCAATGTGCAGGGCAATCCACAAATGGATTTACATAATCAAAGAGTGATTAATAATGGATGCTCAAGGCACATGACAGGGTGTCCTATCTTACAAACTATGAAGAGATAGATGGAGGATATGTTACTTTTAGAGGGAACCCTAAAGGAGGGAAAATCACAGGAAAAAGTACCATTAAAACTGGTAATCTAGATTTTGAAAATGTGTATTTTGTGAGAGAGTTAA
>BQNB010042165.1:0-39425 GCA_026074375.1 Tanacetum coccineum | reverse complement strand
CGATAATACACACTTATACTATTTAGCGTAAATAGATAAGTAATATAATAAATATTTATAATTTTTAATTATAAATATATCTCAACAAGTCCATTCGGTACACCTTAGACACTTCAAAATAATCATTATACGGTTAAAAATGAAACGTTTACTCATAATAAACACATTAGAGAAGTTTCGAGAAAAAATATATTTTTCGTCTTTTAGTGAATTTATTAAATAAATAAAATAAAATAATTAAATATTATTTTATTATTTAAAATCAAAAATCATGTTTTTAAGAAACTTTCTAAGTATAAACTTTTTACGAAATTTCGACATGACTCGTACGTTTATACAACGTTTTCCAAGGTTTCAAACCTTATTTTCAATTTTTTTCATAAATTCAACACTTTCGACAAAATTCCAAAATCTCAATCGTTAACGCTTACCAGCACGTTTTTCCTAATATATCATTCAATATCACTTCGTAAATACATTTTCACTTTCAAAAGTCCATCAAAATTCTCATAACTACTACATATCGCTTATTGGGCCTTAAGGCCCAACAAGGGTCATTTAGGACATATATAAGTCCAAAATACTAGTTAAGTTCAAAACTAAGGTCCATTTACATATATAAGTATATACTTATATGTAAAAATAATCCGGACCACAATAAGCCCTCCTATTAAGCCGCGGCTCAAATAGACTTATTAGGCTGTGAGTCCATAAACTCCAAAATACGTATCTTAAGCTTTAAAATAAGCTATTAAGCTACGTATCGCTTTTGGTTACTACCATAAGCCTCAAAAATAGTCCACAACATACGCCATAACACAAATATAATCAAAATCACTTTCCTAGTGATTTTGGCAATCCATTCGTGGCCAATAAGCCCAAATAAGCCAAGCAATAGCTTAAAAATAAGCCTGAATAAGCCACGCAAGCTACTATCAAAAATAAGCATTCTAGCATCATATATTATTCAAACATCATGACCACGACATAAAAAACCCTCTTTTTCTTTTTCTTTTTACACGAACCAAACACCCCCTTTTTCTTTCGTTTCGCTTCTAAAAATTAATTTTCACAATGATCAACTTGTACAACTAACATCTATGCATCAAAATAAACCAAAAAGGACAAACGAAATTTAAATTTGAAAACTTATAAGAAAATCTTCAAATTTGTAGATTTTAACACGAACCGGACAACCCCAACGTTGTTTAAATGAATAACCAAATACTAGAATCAACCGCAAATATTTATGTCTTTATATTTTCTTGATCAAACTTCAAAAATTATAAGAGTGTGTGTGTTGTAGGTGTGGACGAATACAAGAGAGAAGGGAGAGGATATTTTTTTGATTTTGAAAATGAACTATGTGTAAAAATGAGGATAAGAAAAGCATCTTATGTACAATTTGGACAAGGTTAGCTAAAATTAAGCCACCTTGTCTCCCTAGTCTTCTTTTGACCGGCCATGGTATCCCATGGGGTCCCAGGCCTTTCTTTTCATGTCGGGATCACTTAAATACTCGTAAAACTCAACCGTAAAATTTACCCTAAAGTTAATTATCATTTTTATTCACTTTAAAAATATTTTTCCATTAACCTAGAGTATTTACACGACATATTTTCACTTTACACCCTTCAAAACTGATTTGGACATTAACGAACGTGTCGGACTCGTTTTTCAGCATTTATCAAAATTCACGGGTCAAACCACCCGGAATATACATAACACAATAATACCTTCCAAAAGGGATTATTAATCATAATAAACTACAATTCATCACATATCTCATAAAATCACCACCGTCAACACGGTATATAAATCTGAATAAACTGACAAAAGTCAAATAGTCAAAGGACTATAAATGAAATGTTCAGAACACAAAAAGGGCAAAGGTTACATATAATACCCTAAATATTAGGGATATGGGATGGATTTGGAGATTGTATGTTATCACATGTTGGGCCGATCGAATACTAGTATACTATTTAGGCCAGGATGTGAAAATTATGGGCTGCTTGTGGATTGATTTCTTGAACCAGTTATAACTCGTATGGCATGACAACAGGATTGTTTTTAAACCAAAAACATTTGGGCCAATTTTTTTTGTTATTTGGCAAGTTATGATGTTGTGTTATCGGATTAAACTGGGTAGTAAAACAAAATGATGTCGGGTAAAAGTATAGAAGACCGGGTTTTATTACTTTGACAGGCCATGATAATGGTATAATTTTTTTGTGCCTGATATCTGTTAACAATCATAACACATCAATAAATCACGAATAACAACACAACAAACACAATACATTACACTAAAAACAATCCTTATCGAAATTCACCTTCACTCTTAATGGCTAGTATTGGATTTTAATGACAACGGGGTTTTTGTCCGATGTTACTTATTTGGGATTAAAGTAGGACTTCACGGGGAGTGTACTTATTTCGTCTTCGATTTTTGTCTACAAGAAAGATGACTTGTTCGGGCATATAGGGTTTGTGATGAAAACTTGATTTATCTAGTTATACCTGATGTAAGGACTTACATTGTATTACTCACGGGTTATAGCAATCACTTTAAGGAGTTACATTGTAGTACTCAACGTCTTACATAGTTGAGGAGATTTCAAGAGGTGTTGTATTTTTTGTATACTTTGGTGCGGGTATATGGTACTTAGAGATTTACCTCTACACCGTTCTTCGTCACACGGATAGTACAAGATTAAGTCACAAGTCGGGGATTTTTACTTCATTCTTGGGTTCGTTTCATTAGGTTGTCTCCATCTGTGGTCATCAGTATTAGCCTATAGAATAGATAAGGGGATTTAGATTGGGTTGATCAAGAGAGATTTGTAAAGAGAGTACCGACATCTTCTCACAGAATATTGCTTATGCAATCACGAGCTATGAAACTAAGTAAGCAGTTCCAGTTGACATATGATGTACACATGTGTAGGATGATTCCTCAGTTAGTCATCATCCTGGAGGGAGAAATGTGTACATTCGGTACTTAGTTGATTTTTTATGTTACCGTTTTGATGTTACGTTTTGACTACATAGTGAGATAAATTGCTTTCACTCTTTGACTTTGGTTTGGCAATTTATATATCTGCACTTTTTTAGAGGGAGAAAAGTGCAATTTTGAGTCTTAATTGATTTGGGTGCTATGTTTTCAAGTTTGTTAAAAGGATTAAAGTGTGTACTTCGGGTATTGAGTTGAATTCAAACAAGACTGGAATGCTTCCTGAGTGAGACGATGTTGATAATATCATCCCTTCCCATATAGTACCCTAAATGAGAATTGAGGTCTTTGAGAAGACTAGTGCATTAATTCTTATCAGTCTCAGGGTGTCTGTTTGGGAGGGAGCAGAAGAAGTTCAAAGCATAATTCATATCAAAGCTGAATTATTCGGATAAGAGAACTTCAAGGATGACAAATGAAAAGCAGATTCTGGAAAACTTTGACATGACCAGAAGTGGAAGAAAATGAAGCTTTCTCAAGACATGCAGCTAATTCTCAAACTTCGTGATGACCAGAAGCGTATGAAGAAAGTTTTGAAGTTATGTCAAGAAGTTATGAGCAGAAATCCAATCAAGACCGGGTTCGGTAGAGAAAACTTCTATGTCATCCTCAGCAGTACGTTTGTCTACAAGCTGAAGAAATAAAGCTGGAGTATTCAAGTAGATCGTCAAAGATATTCTCAAGGAATACTGGACTTCATTCTTATCAATTTTCTTTATTTTTGCTTGTAGGGAATATTGTAACCAAATTCACGTGTGACGCCATCTTGGAGAGAGATTGTTAGCCTCACTTTTAGTGAAGTTGGCATCTTACATGTGAATTGACTAGTCTTGGACACTGCGTATCACGCAGGGGTCATTTATGTTAACTAGGAATAGTTTGTATTTGTTTGTAGTATAAATACCTCTCATGACTCTCCATGAGGGGTGTGGATGTTCATTCTTATTTTTCCCATTCTCTTTCTAATCTAATATTCTTCCTTTTGTGTTCATTTCATCCTCTCTCTACTTTCTCTCACTAGAAACTAACAATGATACATCTTATTTATTTTGATCAACCAAGACCCCCCGAATAAGGTGTTTTGTATATTGTCAATAACGTCATTGAAAAACAATTTACAAAAAGTAAAAGGAAAAGAAATTGTTGATATTGCTACACAAATACCATCTGCCAACACTATTATTCCAGGCATGTTCAAGCTAGACTTAGAACCTTTGGCTCCTAAGTTATTGCAAAATAAGGAAGCTCACATAGATTACCTTAAGTACACTCAGGAATAAGCTGATATTCTTTAGGGAATAGTCAAACAAGCTAAAACAAAATAGCATTTAGATAATGCGTTAGACTTTGCCTGTAAGCATGCCCAACGAATTCATGAGTTACTTGTATATGTTCGATATACATGCCCTAATGCAAATAAACTTAGTGCGAAAAAGGTTGCTGTCACACCCATAAAAAGATCAAAAAAGTTAGGTTTACTGAACCTCTCACATCCTCAAGCAACATTAAATAGGTATAGTCATCTACAACATCAGATTCTAACACACCTCTGTTGTCTCCTACAGGATTGAAATGTTCTACTAGTAATTGCGGATCAAAGCCTACAAGCAATAAAAAGAATGATAGGATCTCGCGAACACTAAGTAGGAACATGAAGAATAAATTAGAAGCCCAACCTAAGAAAGTTAATAAAAAGAATCATGTTTTTGAACCTATTCGTAATGTTGATGTTAAGCATTCATTGTTAAAAGCGAATTCTGAACTTATTTGTGCTACTTGTAAGAAATCTATGCTTTATGGTGTTCATGATATGTGTCTTCTTGATTTTTTGAAAAATGTGAATAGCCGTGCTAAATCTGCTAAGAAACATAAAAAACAAAATATTTAGAAACCTACGGGTCATGTATTCACCGAAGTAGGACTTAAGTGGAAACCAACAGGCAGAACTTTCACTATAGTTGGTAACTCATGCCCTTTAACTAGGATCACTTTACCTAATGTAGTGCCTCCTAAGAAAACCACTTCCCACTCAGTTGAAACACAAAAACCAGAGCTTAAAGTCTACTGCAGGAAACCCAAAAATGTTAAAAATATAGGTTCGAGTAAAAAGGCTAAGATTGTAGAATCTAAGAATGCTAACCACTCGAAACCCAATCATACTTGGTGATCCAATGCTAGGTTGTCTTCTTCTCTTGTCATGACAGGTTGTTCAGATTGTTCTCTGGTATTTGGACTCCGGATGTTCAAAACATATGAGAAGGAACCGCTCTTAGCTCATGAACTTTGTTAGTAAATTTCTGGGTATAGTTAGATTCGAGAACGACCATATTGCAAGGATTATGGGGTATGGTGACTATCAGTTGAGAAATGTTACTATCTCAAGAGTATACTACGTCGAGGGGCTTGGACATAACTTGTTTTCTGTTAGTTAATTTTGTGACGCGGATCTTGAAGTTGCATTTTGGAAAAACACTTGCTTTATTCATAATTTAGAAGGTGTTGATCTACTTTCCGGATCCCGAGACACAAATTTGTACATAGTTTCTCTTGATGACATGCTTAAAACATCTCCGATCTGTCTTTTATCCAAAGCGTGAAATACTAAGAGCTGGTTATGGCACCGTCGGTTATTACATCTCAACTTCGGTACTCTAAACAAGCTAGCTAAAGACGGTCTTGCACGAGGCATTCCAAGACTTAAATTTCAAAAAGATCATCTGTGTTCAGCATCTGCATTAGGAAAAAGCAAGAAATCCTCCCATCAACCCAAAGCTGAAGACACTAAGCAAGAGAAACTATATCTTTTGCATATGGATTTGTGTGGCCCGATGCGTGTGGCGAGTCTTAACGGGAAAAGGTATATCTTAGTGATTGTCAACGATTACTCAAGATTTACTTGGGTCAGATTTTTAAGGACAAAAGATGAAGCTCCTGAGGCCATCATTAAATGCATCAAAAATATGCAACTTCGTTTGAATGCCACTGTCCGTAATGTTCAAATAGATAATGGAACCGAATTTGTCAATCAGACACTTCGTGAATTTTATGAAAATGTTGGCATCTCACATCAAATATCTGTTGCCCACACTCCTTAGTAGAACGGCATTGTCGAAAGGCGAAACCGAATTCTTGTAGAAGCTGCTCGTACAATGTTAATATTTTCTAAAGCTCCATTATTTTTATGGGCCGCAGCATGATGAGGTGTCATTTTATACACTTTTTAGGGTTGTTTAACCCCCAAAATTATGTGTTTATGCCTAAAATAGGTACTTAATCATTCCTTTTCAGGTATTTCTCATTTGGAAGACATTTGGATGAATTACACCTGACTTGGGCTCATTTGGAGAAGAAACGGACAAGACTACGGACCAACACCAAGACTCTTGAAGATTTGTGCTCACAGAACCTGGAGACGGCGTCATAATCTATACTAGACACCATCACAACTCATCAAGTGACGGCGTCACACATTTCAATACGGTGGCAGCTCGCACCGACTCGAACACAGATCTAGAAGATTCATTTTACGATGGCGTCACGACTAAAATGCGACGCCGTCACGTCGATTTTCTTATATATACAAACCCGAATTTAGGGTTTTCACTGTGTAACTTTAGAATATAAAGAGAGGGTACGAACCATAGTTCATTTAGCAGCTATAGGAGATGATTTTAGGGCCTAAAAACCTTATTTTACTTCTTCTAATTCATGTTTTAATCAAGTAAGGTTTACGTAATCATTCAATATGTCTATGTATTGTTTGATCTATTATTCTTGCTTTATCTTTAACATGCTTGGCTAAACCTATTATTATGTTTATTTATGATTGTATGAAACCTAGAATGTAGATCTTAGTGATGTTGCTTCTTGTGATGGATATGCATGTTAGGTCTTAGAAAACCAGCTTTTGTCTGTATGTTTTAAGTTCTTTAATGTTATATGAAAAGTTAAGAATATTACTTAGAAAAAAAATTGCAAGTGACCACTGTGTAAATTTAAAGCTTCATATTAGCTCTTTAAACCTGTTAAACTTGTATAAGAATGTGTCAAAATGGTTAAACATTACTTATAATCACCTTTCTCAGCCTTCCCTTAACTAAAAATCAGTTAAAAATCCTTTTTTATATATTAAGGGAGTGTTTGGTTTAACTTAAAATGGTCCATATGGAATTTGCCATGGGTTGTAACCCTCTCAGCCAACTTTTGGCGAGTGTGTGGGATTAAATAAGCCACTTTGATCAATCTTTTTAGTGTAAAAATAAGTTTTTTAAAAGTCTCTTTGGTATCCTGTCCAAAATTTAAATGAAGCCAAAGTTAGCTTAATAAGTGCTTCCAGCTGCTTATAGCAGCTTAAGCACATTTGTTTTTTGTGCTTGTTTATGAGTGTTACTAGCTCTTTTCAAAACCCCCTTGTTCTGTCTTTTAACTTCACCAAGTGAAAGTCAAAAGCACCCAAAAGTCATTATCTTTGTAAACCCCCATTTTCAAGCACAAAATCAGCAACTTTTTCCCTTAACCCTAATGGCTCCAAACTTGAAATAACACATTATGCTCCCTTTTTTTAATCTGTTTATGGTTGGTTTTGAGGTAAAAAGCACCAAATGTGCTTATTTCAATAAGCTAAAAAAAACCCTTAGCTCACTGGGCATTTCCCCTGTTGCTTGAGTCACACAAAATTCATCCCCACTTATTCCTAGCTTATTAAAATATTAAGCCCTAGGTTTCTTAGGTTTTTATTACTTATAGCCTGTAGGTAAAGTTCAGTAGTTTAGCAGCTTATTTGATTTAGATTGCTCATTAATACTAATATAAGCTCAAAAGTAGCTTTTTCTGTTTTCTTTTTTAAAACTGCCGAAGCATAAGCTTATCTCATTTCCAAGCTTAGATTATGGCTTATTCAAAACCTTAGCTTATTTTAGGACTCCCCCCTCTCCTATTAACTGTATTCCCATAAAGTTTTAAGCTTATTTTGTTAGCTTAAATCCCAATAAAGAAAAGAAAATTAAGTCTCATAAGCTAATAAAGGCTTATTGCAGCCCAAAAGCGCACTTTACTCTGCTTATTAAGTTAGCTTCAAGCATAATGCTTTACAAAAAAGACTCCCCATAACCTTCAGACAAGTTTGCTTATTTGACTTTATAGTCCAAATAAGCACTTTGGACCCTTTTTGTAATCGGGGTCCAACTCAGGGACTGTTTGTGTAATTTTGTCTTTTATAGTCATAATTGTTAGTCCCCCTTGTTAGTCTGTTGTTTCCCCGTTAGTCCTTGTGTCCTTTCACTGTTAGTCCCTATAATTGACAGCTGTTAGTTTATTTAATTTAATTAATATAAATTAGGTTTAGATTTAATATAGTTTAATTACTCTTCTAATTTATCAGTAACTTTTGGGCATTTTTTATATTTTTATAATTGTTAACTATTTCTTTTATTTAATTTTATTTTTTCAAGAATTTTTATAACTTTTAATTTTTTGTCTTTTTTCTATTTTTCCTTAGTTTTCATTAGTTATTAATCTTTAAAAATTTCATAAAAATAACCAAAAATTATAAAAAAAAAAAATATTTTTCTTTTTATAAAAATTTCTTTTGTCATTATGTCTAGGAAAAATCTAAAATTTAGTGTAGGCTTAATTTTTTCTTAAAATTCAGTCTTAGACCCGTTTTTAACCGTGTAAGCGTTTTAACCGTTTCTTTTCGTTTCATTCAAACGACCTCCGTTTAGTTCTAGTTTATTTATTTTATCAAATTTACTTAATTAGAAATTTAATGTTGATTTTTAATTTAATATTAGCTTTATTTTCTTAATTTTTTTAGTATTTAGGTTCCGGATACCGATTCTGTTCCCCGTATTTTAGTATATAGTTAAATTAGATTTCCCTATAATTAATTTTGTTTCCTCGTAGTTTTTTAAGATCCCCATTTCCTATATCTATTCCCGTAGATTAATTAGGTTTTATTAATTAATTTTAGTTGTAACTACATCAGGTGTTTCCATCATATCTAAATATTCCTCCATCATTCAATTGTCTCATACAAACCAGGATTACTTCAATTGCAAGCCAGTCGTTGGACAAACGACCCGAGAATATCTCTTCCGGAATCTTTTATCATTGATTCAATCTGTGTATTTACCCTTTTGTGAATTTGACCTTTTGCCGTGGTAAGGGCATCCGATAAAGATCTGTATTGGGTGCTATATAAGTTGTGCTAACCGCGAATCATACCTCAATTTGTACTTACCAATTTCTCCTGATGACATGCTTAAAACATATAAGATTCTGTTTGAAATTCCAGTTCGTTTGAATATTATTAGTTTAAATAGCTAAAACCAACCCACCTCTAAATTATATGATTTACTTGCTTACCATAAAATACTAAAATACAAAAATAATCTTCCATTAACCTTTAGAATTCTGTTAGACCGTGATCAAGCCTTCCCAACCTATTCCCCGAGTGAACGATTAATAACCCCGAGTCTTGCCTATACTACACTACAACGATTAGGTGCACTGCCTAGGGAGTTGTAAAACTTCTTGTATAGAAGTCCTACGACAACTGCACATCAAAACAATCAATACAGCCTGTTACACCCAAAATTGTTCTTTAATTCACCTTTGATACAACAAAACTCCATATGAGCTTATGCAAGATAAGAAACCAGATTTATCATTCTTTCATGTCTTTGGTGTACTCTGTTATCCTACCAATGACAATGACGACCTGGGTAAATTAGATGCAAAAGCTGACATTGATATTTTTGTTGGTTACGCGCCCACAAAGAAAGCGTTCAGAATCTACAACAAAAGAACCCAGAAAATTATAGAAACAATTCATGTGACATTTGAAGAGCTGACATCTA
This sequence comes from Tanacetum coccineum, assembly GCA_026074375.1. Classification (NCBI taxonomy): domain Eukaryota; kingdom Viridiplantae; phylum Streptophyta; class Magnoliopsida; order Asterales; family Asteraceae; genus Tanacetum; species Tanacetum coccineum. The sequence goes on along the minus strand of BQNB010042165.1, from coordinate 29,549 downwards.
TGGCTTCTAATCAATTCAGTTCAGGACCCAGGATTCATTCTATGACTCATGCAACATCCAGTTCATGATTCGTTCCAAACCATATTCCTCAACAACCTTGTATTCCACCACCAAGAGATGATTGGGATCGCTTGTTTCAACCTATGTTCGATGAATACTTCACTCCTCCATCAATTGCTATTTCTCCAGTTTAAGAAGCTGCTGCTCTAAGAGCTATGATTTTAGCCGATTCTCCTGTGTCAACTTCCATTGACCAGGATTCTCCATCAACAAGTATTTCATCAACACAAGAACAAGAACATTCACCAAACATTTCTCATGGTTTTGAAGAATCACAAAAAATACCAATCTTTTATGATGACCCACTTTATGAATCTCTTCATAAAGAATCAACTTCTCAAGGATCATCATCGAATGTGAGACAAACTCACACTCTATTTGAACACCTTGGTAGATGGACTAAGGATCATCCTATAGCAAACGTGATCGGCGATCCTTGTTGCTCTGTATCTATAAGAAAACAACTCCAAACTGACGCCATGTGGTGTTATTTTGATGCCTTCCTAACTTTGGTAGAACCAAAGAACTTCAAATAAACAATGACCAAACCGTCATGGATCGATGAAATGCAAGAAGAAATTCATGAATTTAAAAGACTTGATGTTTGAGAATTGGTGTCATGTCCAAATAAAGTGTTATTGATCAAACTAAAATGGATTTATAAGGTCAAGACGGATGAATTTGGTGGGGTACTAAAAAATAAGGCTAGACCGGTTGCTAGAATAGAGGCCATCCGTATCTTCTTAGCAAATTCTGCTCATAAGAATATGATGATCTACCAAATGGACGTCAAAAAGGCTTTCTTAAATGGCGAGCTTAAAGAAGAGGTCTATGTTTCTCAACCAGAAGGATTTGTTGATCAAGACAACCCATCGCATGTGTACAAGCTGAAAAAGGCCCTCTACGGTCTTAAACAAGCACCACGTGCATGGTACGACATGATGTCAAGCTTCCTAATCTTACAACATTTCTTTAAAGGTGCAGTTGATCCAACATTCTTCACACGGAAAAATGGGAATGACTTATTTAGAACGTACAATATAGTACTGTGATGACGGTCCATAGCCTTCCTTTGATTTTAGGCCATTCCAAGAAGACGGAATTGGTCATACCATTAGAGAAAATCAGTGTTTTAACTTGTTTACTTTTGGTTGGTGCTGAATATTTCATCTACATATGGGATTGAGTGTTTCCTTGTTGATTTCAAGTATGTATCATTTAAGATACTAGGGGGAAGTGTTGTAAGAAGATTTATTCTAAGCATAAGAAGATTGGTTACTGATTCAATAAATGCTTCCTTAAACGGTTAATCACTAAGATTATTTTTAAAAGGAGTAGAATTAGTTAACAAAAGAGGTAAACATAGGTTTGATAAGTATGATGATTCCTTAAGTTAGTCAGTATTCTACAGGAAGAAATGTGTACATTTGGGACTTAGTTGGCTTAGGTGTTATCATTTTGACAACTTAGAGGGAATAATTATGACATACGGGACTTAGTTGACTTTGGTGTTACAATTTATATCATCAATATCATGTAAGGAGAAATGCGGACATCCGGAACTTAATTGACATTGATGTTACGATTTCAATTTAATTGTGTACTTCAGATATTTAGGCTTTATACATCAAGTCTTCTTAATGTGGCTTGCAAGACAGCTTTTGAATCTTTCTCAAGAAAGGATTGCTGGTTTGGGGGGAAGCTAAGGCAACTTCCAAATGGAGATTATCAAGATGGACGACAGTATGCTGACATGGACAGAATGACTGTCATTTGTGGCCTATCTTATTTCAGGTCCATCTCTCGTATATAATAATTCTTGTAAATATGTAAATAAATAGTGTAGACTATAATTAGGCACATATAGTGTTTGAGTACGAATTTTCAAGAATTTCTTAGTAAATTCAAAAAAATTCAAATTGACGTACTCAAACACCATATTATTCCCTCATAAATTGAGGGGGAGCATCAATATGTTCCTATATTCGGCTTGTCAGTAATTGGACATTTTTTCCCTGAATCTGTGAATATTTGAATCAATTGATATCCAAAATATCAAGAGATTTGATATTTTTGATAAGGAGAGAAAATGTGATTAAAATATATGGCTAAAGATGTGAATTTCAAGGACTCAAGTGCAAGCTTCTCCCTTCATGTGCTAAATGTTTTTTAATATCTATGCACATGTTGAGGGGGAGCATTACAAATGGTTTTAAGGCTGTGAATGATACCAAAATACTGACCAAGCATTTAATTATTTGGACTTTTAAGGTGGTTAGGTATAGGTACTTATTCCCATGATCCAGCCAGAACTGGAGGGATCTACCCAGGGACAATCCACTAGTTAGTGTAGAAGTCCATAGGTATGATATAAAAATAGAGTAAAAGTGAGAATAAGGGAAAAGTGCTGACTAAGATGGAGCTAGTACTGGAACAAACCCAACAAGGTACTAGTTATGAAGTCTCGGTAAGCACCGAAAGGGTTGAAGAATTAAAAAGAAAAGTTAAGATAAAGGGTGAAAAGAAAGAAGCCCTCCTTACACCTAGGCATAAACCGGGTCAATACATCTGTTGTCAGAATTACAAAGATGATGCAATGCACAACCCTCCCTAGCCACTCGGAATCTCTCAAAAGATTTCTGTTTCATTTCTCATGGAGATTAAACACATTTCTATTGACTTTCTCACTCCGAGTTAGTTGGTATTGAAAAGGTGGCAGTTTGCTCCAGTCTGCGATTACTAAAACTAAATGTGCACTATTGAGTCTAGAGCCAAAAGAGATCATCCATAAATCTCATTAGGACACTTATCCAAAATATGCTTGCTAATTCACACAATGTGAAAGACAAGAAATCTATATCAAGAGTCCTATGCATTATCCTTTTGATTTTGCCAGAGCATCCGAGTGATACTTAAGTATTCACAGTGAAAATAGAAATCATGCTTGAGCCAACATTAAACAAGCTCTTGTTAGGTGACTTTTGAGATCCTACAAGGATCAAACTTGTGATACCGGATATCGATTCGGTCCAGCTTATGAATTGAAAAATGAATTTTAAAAAAGATTAAAACTGTTGATGTGTTATAAAAAAACGTTTGCATCTTAACATACCGGACTTTTTTCTCCTAAATCAATTTTCAACTTATGTCCATCGGATAGCCTCAACAAGGGTATCTGGAATAGAAAACTAAACACAAATTGACAAATTAATCGAGAAGATAGTAACTTACTGGTTCACTCTTACCGTGTTATCTTCTTTGAGACGCTTTGGTAATAAGAACGGCTAGTATAGCTGCAAAACCCTATCAATGAGATTCTTCAGAATTCTACCTGATCACAGGCAATATTTATACTGATTAACGGGGAACTATGGTTATTACAACCGTATTCGATGAAGTGACAAAGCCGATTTCGTCCCCATTACATTATTCATTATCACTAACCCTTTCATGCAGGTAATCCCGATGGTCGCAGCTATTGGATCAAGACAAGTCAAGATTTAAAGCCACAAGCTCATACTTGACTGACAAAAGTAAAGACATCATGAAAGCTCAAGTACATGTTTCAAGACTTCCGCTACTCTGATACAGTACGTCTTTCTTGAAGTGATGAAGTATTAAAGTCAAAGAATTTCAATGAAGTTTCTGTCACTCTGATACCGAATGTCTTTCCCAAAGTGAAGAAAAGTTATAGTTAATGAATTTCAAGAAATATGTCTTATTCAAGCTTTCAAGACCAAGAAATAACAATAGTATGAGCATGTCGGTCCAACAAAATGGCAAAAGATCACAAGATGATGATTCGAGATTATGTTTGGCTGATGATCTCAAGAAGCTCAAAGATCACATGCAAGTCAAGCTTAAAGGAACAAGCTCAAGCCTAAAGTGTAAATATCACTATGCATATCACAAGTTAAAAGATGAAGAATCAAGACTACGACCAAGATTGAAGACATTCATAGAATTCTAAGCTTAAGATATTTATAATCTAGAGTGACCTCCCTTAGGGGGAGATTGTTAGGAATCCAAAAAAGGATCAGACACTCCACATATTTTACGTTTCTAGCTCGTAGTCCACAATGTATTATTTAGTAAGCTAAGCGGGCCAAAGCATAGAAAGCCTATGGTAAGCCCAAGGAAGGCCCGATTTATCTTTTGTATAAAAGCCCTCTCCACACATAAAGATGGTGTTGGTTGTTCATTTTCTCACATAGCGAATCTAATATTCTTTTCTTTATTTTTCTCTTTAACTGTTCATCCAACAACCTCTTTCTCTCTCTAAAAACTCTAAACGAATCCCATACTATATGTGTTAAGATATTCTACATAATGGTTAGATAAAACCCTATGAAGTCACGAGGGGACTTGGTTGTAGTTGTAGTAAGCCGATTTGAAACCCGATATAATTTAGGTAAAATGATTCTAAGAGATATCTTGATCTTTCTAGCTGAAACCCAAGTTACTCAAAACAAGTAAAATCTACTTGGAAGAGTTTAAGAAGTAAGCGAACCTTAGATGATTTTGAGAGAGCAATACGTAAGTCGTAATGTGTGGGATACATAACTCTGGTAGAACTTAACCATGTTGACTAGAACAACCGAGGGACTAGATATAGTTGAATATCTTAGAACATTTTGTTGGTAAGTCACGGGCGGGACCATATTCAGACATACGACCGAGAAACTAGAAATTTAAGGTTAGGAAGAACTATCAAGTGGTTGAGACAGTAGAAAGAGCCTACCTAGTCATTTGATTAAGGTCTAGGTGCATCTGAGAAGTGTAGGAGCCAAAATTGAGAGCTAAGTCTCTAGAGGAATCAATAGAAACCTTCCTAGAGAGAGAAACCGAACCGATAAAAGAACCCGTGTGTTTTGTTAAGGATTTGAACTCCCGTTATTAATTTGTTAGTGACTTGAGCTAAATTTTTGGGCGAAATTCCTTTAAGGGGGTTAGACTGTGATAACCAGTAACTTTTATGAATCTTAGTATTCTAAAAAACTATAATTATAGATATTGGTGTCTTTCGATCTTGGCAGTTTTCTTGGAGAAAGTTGAAAAGTTGACTTCGGTTGACTTATTTTGCGTGAAATGGTTACGGTTTAACCAGGTATTGAGAGAGTCTTAAATTTCATAAGTGAATCACTTTAGATTCATCTTTTGGTATCGTAGTGCTTATGTTGTCACTTTAATGCTTTCCGAGAAGATTTCCCGCATTTGGCGAAAATCGTCACGCAACGCGTACCGGCACGACAGTTAATTAGAAAACGTATTTGATAAACTTGGGTGGATTAAATGAAATTATTATTTTTAGTTATTTCAAAATATATCATTTTAATGAATATATCTAGTTGATCATGTTCCGTGAGGTTTCCACGTATATAGCTTGAGTCATCTCAAAACGAGTCTTGACACGTCCGTTAATGTTCAAAATGAATTTTGGGAAGTTTAATTTGGAAATATGTCTTGTAAATAGTCTAAGTTCTTGGAAAAGTATTTTTGAGGTTATTAAAAATACTAGGAAACTTCAGGTAATATTTTAAAGTCGAGAACGTTGAGTTTTAGAAACCGACACAAACGGAAGACTCCGAGACCCTAGGATACTTGGCTTGGTTTTAGAAATCAACAAGGGAGACAAGATGGCAAAACTTTAGCAACTTTTTCTAGTAAATGGTGCATATATTTTGTCTCAATCTCAAACACACATTTTTGCATGCTTCAAAATCAAACAAAAATAAAATTTCACTCTCTTCCTTTTTCTCTTGAAATCGGACGCAAACCACAAGAACAAGAAAACTTTGTTTTTTAAGATTTAGCAAGATCATGGGGTTAGAAAACATTAACGGGTTGTTATCTAGTAGTCTCGGGTTATAGAAAGCAACTCGGGTTGTTTTCCTTGCGTCTAAATTCGAACCAAAACCTCAAATTTATAAGTTTTCTAAAAACTTTTATTTGTTGTACTTTTATGGTTTTTATTATGAGCTTATGTTGGTTGTACAAGTCGTTTGTATTAAAACGGAACTTAAAAGTTTAAACGAAATGGAAAAAGGGGTGCGTGTGGTTTGACGTGGACAAAAAGGGAAGAAACAAAATGGTCATTTTAATATCATGGTTGTGACGATAAAATAACTTTTGTGTCAAGTGCTTATTTTGACTTGTTTTGAAACATAGCTTTAAAATAAGCTAGTTTAGGGCTTATTTTACTTTTGGGCTTGTTTGTTTGGTCTCGCCCCAACGAAAAGAAAGAAAGAAAAAGGTTAATGGGCTTAGCCCATTTGGGTTATTTTCGGCTTATTTTGGTTTGGCTTATATGTTCACGGCTTATTTCGGTTTGGCCTATTATGGTTTCGGCTTATTTGTTTCGGCTTATATTATTTGGTTTTGGCTTATATGGCTTCGGCTTATTTGGTTTTGGCTTATTTTAGCTTCGACTTATTTAGTCTCGGCTTATATTATTTTGTGTCGGATTAGTTTGATATCGGGTTTATATTTTGGGCTTATATAAAGGTCTTCAGGCTTGTAATGTGATTTCGGACTTTTATTGAGGCTTCGACCCAATAACGTATAAATTATTTTGATTTTCCAACTATCGGACTAATTATAAAATTCTTAATGGGCCATAAGGCCAATGATAAATGAATCAACTAATGGACTTTAATTGGATTGAGGATGGTTACGTAAGGCTTAACAAATGACATTGGACTAACAATTGGGCTTTTGGGCACAATGGGTGAAAACTTAATAACTTGAACTTATAGGAGGGATAAATGGTTTTACGGATACATACGGGAGTAAAAAATGGTTAAGATGGTCAAATATAGTCATTTGGAAAAATTGTGGAAAGTGTTGAAATTAAGGTTTGAGAACCTTGGAAACCTCTTACAAACGAACGAGTCATGTCAGATTTAATAAAAACGAGTCACACTTAGAAAATATTATAGAAAGACTTATTTTTGTGTCGATCCAACTAAAAAACTAAAGATGACTTTCTAATAAACATTAAGTGTCAAGATTAAACGACCAAGCATGGTTACACTAAGATGGCAAGATTTTATACTTACCCCTTTTAGCCCGTTAAGAAGACGAAAATAAAAAAAAATTATTATTTTATTTCAAGTATCATATATACATCTAAATATATATACTTTATCATTACGAATTCTTGAGTATCATGTGTTGATGTCGCACTTAGCCCAAGTGCATCGAGTTGTTTTACTTAGTTACCACACAACCATGATACCAAAACATTTGTAATGAGAATAAGGGTTTTGTAATGAGAATAAGGGTTTTGTAATGAGAATAAGGGTTTTATAATGAGAATAAGGGTTTGTAATGAGAATAAGGGTTTTGTAATGAGAATAAGGGTCTTGTAATGAGAACAAGGATTTTGTGTGATTAAGGACAAACGCTTGTACAATAAGATAATTTTGTACAAAATGTTAATAAAGTAAATTTAATGTAGGAACCCGATTAATACTTCACTTCATAACCCGAACACGAAAACAAGAAACTAGAGAGAGAGAGAGACGAAAATAAGAGAGAGAGAGAGAGAGGAGAGAGTTGAGAGAGAATGATGGAAAAGAAATTTTAGATATTATGAAAAAGATATTTTCTAAAAAAGAAAATATCTATATATATTTAGATATTTTAGAAAATATCTAAATATATATATACCCCTACACATTTAATTGACGCGCGGGATATTTAACATAGGACACGGGTCGGGCTCGGGTTTTGTTTGGGATTAACCCGAAAACTTATACATTATTAGATTATTTATCGAGCCGATTCCCTGATATTATACTGTTACAACATTAACTAATGAAAGACGAAGTCCATGTAGAGTGGACCGAGCTTCTTGTTAGAACTCAATAAATTGAGGCTTAACAATCTCCCGAAGTGAGGTCTTTGAACACAGGGAACGAACTTCCTTTTTTGAACTCAATAATAATTGAGGCTAACAATCTCCCCGCTGTGAGGTTCATTGATGACACTTCTTAATGAGACAATTTTTTTTTTTAAAGTGAGATTGCTTTTGTCATTTTAAGACCAGAGGTTTCCTTGGTCTTTTGTCTTCGTTATTTGTTGTAAACTTGTTCATTCATGCTTTGCAAATCTTGACTTTGAGCATTTGTCATTGTCTTTTTCGTGCTTTGCTGAATCTTGCGATTTTTATGCCTTTGACCAACATGCTCATTTACTTTTGCATTTTTATCTTGAAGCTTTAAATCAGAGTTAGCGGAAGTCTTTGTCTTTTAAATCTAGAGCTTTCTTAGATGGTTTGTCTTTGTAATTGAGCATTTGAATGGGATTGGAGGTAGGCGTTACCACCGTATTGACCTGTAGGTTTCCGGTTAGTCGATAAACTGAGTGAAAATTGATTTGAATAAAAAAATAAAAAAAAAAAAAATCAATCGACGTGTCACTCGTTTAAGAGTTTTTGTACTCATCGACGTGTTGTCATGGTTTTTATCATAAAATTATCACGTCAATCATTTACGTGGACCAAATCGATATCCAGGTTGTCACAGTTTGATTCATATAAAATCTCGCAAGTACCTACCGCAGTGCTGTTTTTGATGATGCTACTGAAGGATTTCCATTCGTCATTGTGATATCCTAAAAGAGTTCCACTCATGAATGTTCTGGCAAATATACAATGATATTGCGTGGACTCTTGATAACAGCTTGTGAACCTTATGATGTTAACAAGTGTTTGAAAATGGAATGTGTCCTAACGAGATTTGTTTTGATCTCTTGGCTTAGACTCGATTAGTGCATTTTTGTTTTTTAGTACTGGAGGCTGGAGCAGTTTGCCACATTCAATATCAACGATCTCGGAATGACGATGTCAATAGTAACGTGTGTATCTCCGGTATGACAAATGAGACAAGTTTCTGTTAGAGAATAATCCGAACAGGGCTGGGAAAGGGTTTTGTGCATTGCATCACTGGGTCCATGATGTCATTCTTTCATGTCAGCAATCAACTTGGTGATTCTGACTGAATATGTATTGACCAGGCTTCGCCCTATGTTGTGTGGAGGGCTTCTTCTTTCTTTAGGCCCTTTATCCATTTAATTTCTTTTTCTTTCTTCAACGCCTTCAATGCTTACCATACGTCAATTACTAACACCTTTGTTGTGATTATTCTAGTGTTAGCTCATCTTGTCGGCATTATTCCCTTATACATATCTCCAATGTTACCTAAGGACTGTATTTTAACTTTGGATTTCCTTGGTTATCCTACGGTTTTGTTGGTGCATAGGATGGATTTCCTAACCTAACCACTTCTTATGACTTCAGAATCGATCGTGAAATTAAGATGTTTGCTTGGTATAAGATCGAACCATAAAATCTATTCTTCAGAACATTGAGTCGAATAGATCATTTATAATTACATTGTTCTCCCTTAGTTTATATAATATAAACATAAGTTTTGAAATACCTTGTGATTATAATATGTATTGAAAATTCCGTGCGAGGAAAATATGGTCAGCAGAATGGTATTAACATTTTTGATAATGTTGTTGAATTACATAAAGATATGGTCGTTGATGATGTATCACATAAAATTTATTTCTTTGTTTTTTCGTATTTATATCCCCCTCAAAATAGGACCAATTTAAGAATTGTTGGTCTTTTGAAAACATTGTGAGGGTTGGGTGTTGAAACACAATTTTGATAGATTGTGAATTCGATTTGTCATCGAGAAATTCTTGAAAAATTGTGTTCAACTTTTTGAAAAACCAGATGTTAGAGGACTTCTCTTCTAACGGTAAGGGTAAGCGCACTGAAACGTACACTTTCCTTTTTCTTGAGCTAAAAACATTGAATGTCTTGTAAGAACAGCTCAAGACCGAGAAACGTTAATTTTCTCGTTGTGAGGATAAGTTATAAACCTTCCTTTATTTGAAGTTCGGGTTATGTACTGACATTTGCACATAAGCCATTTAGAAAATTAGAAATGACATGTTTTGAAACTATTTGCAACTCTCGCTCGAACTTCATTTACACACCCGTGTCAATGTTAATCGACATTTCTAAGCACGTAAATGTTATCGATTCCAAGAGACATGTCGAGAAGATTCTTTTTGGAAATTTTCTGATTTTCTGATTTTGTATTTTCTTTTTGAAGTTTTATATTTTTGTATTTTGCTTTTCTTAAAAATATGTACATGGTGATGTTTGATGATGATATCAAGCAGACTCATTTGTCAGAACCTCCAGTTCAGCTGGAGTCAAACATCTCATACCAATCCTTCTGACAAGATACTTAAACCGATCCTCAGGAAGGGCTTTCGTAAACATGTCAGCTAATTGGTATTCAAGTTTGACCAAATATAATTCCAAGTTACCATTTTCAACTGTTCCTTTATGAAGTGATATCGAGTATGGATGTGCTTTGCGTGAATGTTGTACGGGGTTGCATGAGATTGCTATGGTGATGAGAGTCGCTATGTACAAGGTCATTTTGTTGTAGTTGAAGCCATAATCCTTAAGTTGTGTCCTCATCCACATTACTTGAGTACAACTTGCAGATAACGCCACGTACTCTGCCTCTGCTGAGACATTGCAGTGTAGTTTGTTCTTTGAACATCCAGCTTAAAAGTTTGATCAACGCAGGAAACTGTATCCCTCCAGAAGTGCTTTTCCGAGTATCAAAGGCATCGGCTATGTTCTAACGTCTAAAAATGCTGTTTAGGTTCAAAGCTAGTATTCCTTTTGGGATACCAGTGTCATGTTAAGGGTACCTGTAGGGTATTTTAAAGATTCTTTTAAACCTCCTTGAGGTGCTTTTCTGTGTTGTCGTGCACTGATAACGTGCCACAATAGCATTACGCTTGCACTAAAGTCTGGTCTACTAAGATTGCAAGTACATGAGTGAACCGATGTTACTACCGATAATCTGATTGGTCCTACGGGTTTTTTCACTAAGTCTACATCTAGTTTGGGTTTAGTAGCCAATGGTGTACAATGGAGTGAAAATTGTCCATATTATGTTTTTCAGATTATCTAAGCGTACTTGCCTGATTGATAAAAATACCTTTTAGGGTCTGGTGGATCTTTTGAAGTCCTAAAAGAATTTCATCTCCCCTATAAGGGACATTTTCAATCTATGTGCATTAATTTTTCAAATCGTTATTGAATATTTAGGATTTGTCGATCCAAAAAAATTATGTCATCAAGTAAATCTTGCACCAAGTAGAATATCCTCCCCGTATTTTTTATCTTGATAAAGTTGGTCAATTGTACCGTTAGTAAAAGCCCGTTGGACATCAGGAAGGTTGATAGTTCATCGTACCAGGCTCTTGGAGCTTGCTTTGATCCATACAAAGCTTTCCTTAGAGGTTAGACTTTTTCTGGGTGATCTGGATCAACGAAAAAATAACCCTTCCGGCTGGCAAACGTAAACTCGTCCTTCAGTGACCATTTAAGAGAAATGCCATTTTGACGTCCATTTGATAGATAGGAAAGACTTGTGTGTCTGCGTGGGCCAACGATCATCCGAACTGCCTCCAAGCGAGCAACTGGAGCTAAATGATTCTTCAAAATCAATACCACTATTCATGAGAATAACCTTTAGCAACAAAGTCGGGATTTATTGCGAATTACAGTCTGATCTTCTTCCTTTCTTGTTCTTCATACCACTTTAGCTTTTATGATACATCTTGCCAATATGTTTACTGTCGGATGTTCCCAGACTTTTTTGTCTGTCGAACTGATATGAAGTTAGCTGCATTGCTTCGATCCATGCAGAATCAGCCATTGCCTCCTTAATGTTCTTTGGTTCAACAATACTCACCGTGAGTGCAACATACATATTTCAGGATCTGTGGCAAGCTGTCGTCTTGTTTGAACTAGCATGGATGGATTTCCACGAATTTGTTCTAATGGATGATCTTTGGTCCATCGGTAAATCATGACTTTGTGGTTGTGAAAATGAATGCACAGCGGTTTCTCAATGTTGCGTGAGGAAGATCCACCTAATTTTGTATCAATGTACAAAAAGGATTGATACAATTAATCTCTTGAAATGATGCATCGGTGCTTGATCATTGTTGTTTTCCTCAGCTTGACTCGTGTTATTGGATTGTAATATTCTTCACGTAAAGGACTGAAACAGAAATTCTAGCATTGTGGTGACGAATCTGTCTTTTCGTGCTGTAGGAACACTTTTGTCTTGGGGGCACGGGGTCAGAGTTGTAATAATCTGATGCCTTTGTCCTGAGGAACGAGGCCTGAAGAGACAATTTTCAACAGACATCTATTGTCATTGTGGTTGCGAGGTCTGAACTGTTGTGATCAGGACAATCATTTCTTGGATTTCATCAAACTTGATATGAATGGGACTCAAATATCAAGCGTGGTTCTCTTGGTAAACATATATCCCTTTTCGATGAGTAGGATATCCCCACCATGACACATGGATCATTTTTCTTTCATCTTATCAGATTTTCCCCATCTCTAGGTTATGTAGCAAGTGCAACCAATGATGTGAAGATGTTTTAATGAAGGTTTCCTGTCATTGATGAGGTGATATGCGTCTTTACAGAGAGGATATGATGATGATTGTTCTGAGTATTGCATGCTGGTTGCAAACTTTGCTTCAGCCCAAAATGATAATGGGAAGCTTAGAAGCTGAAAGCATTAATTTCGAGCAGGCCTCAACAAGATACGGTTCCGTCTTTCGACAACGCCGTTCTGTTCAGAGTGGTTCGAGGAGTGGAGTTTGATGTTCAATGCCTTCTTCTTTGAATTACATGGACGTGTTTGTTCAAGAATTCCATGCCTCTGTCGTATCGAACGTAATAACTTGAGCTTGAATAGATTGCGCGGAATCATCATGAGAAAGTCTTTAAGAACTTCTGGTTGTCTTCATTCCTTGGATCGTAGGAAAAAAGAGTCCAAGTGTATCTTATATAGTTCATCAACAATCACCAAGAATATACTTCTTCGCATATAGGTTGCAACTCGCAGTTGGAAACACCAGTCTATGTGAAGCAAATTTAGACTTCCTATTAAACTAGGAAATGCTTTTGTCTTGAAATGAACTTCTTTTTGTTTACTCATTTCATAAGATGAAACAAAGTTGATTCCTTGACATTATTTATTGGGTAAGCCTGTCACAACTTCTTTTTTGAGAGTAAGTTGATGTAAGCGAAGTTCAGATGAGAAGCCTTCGATGTCATAACCATGTTGAGTTGGTGAAGCTTTAGCCATGAAACAGATTGGAGTTGATGAAAGTTTTGTTTCCTTGATGAGATATTGTAGTAGAGATCAGATCCCCGACTACAGTGAGTAAATGTTTCCCCTGAAGATCTCTCACAACAACAATGTAGATTTCATGAAGCAAATCCTCCAAATCATGCATCACAGAAATTGACCCACCGAGAAATGATGTGATTGAGGCCTTCGACGTAATAAACCCGTTTGATCATGACATTCCTGAATCAGATCTCCATAACAAGAATAGGAGCAAAACATGATCCATTCCAAAACCGAACAGTACCCAGAAATTTCTCCACAAAATTACACAACAGCTTTAGATTGCCCGTTATGTGCTTTGTGCATCCAGAGTCAACAATGAATAGGATGAGTTGTACAATCTGCAAGAGAATTAGAGGACGATGGAATATTGGACAAATTGGATCCTATGAAGTTTGATATCTTTAAGATATTAGTTATCCTAGAGACAATGTCTATAGTGGGACTAACACTTGTTGATTCATCATTTTCTAGTGCCTTAGGCATCCATATCTTTTGGTCTGAGTGGCTTTTGTTGTCCTCATGTATAACCTGATGGACATCTCTTAGCTATTCCCCATTTCCATTACTGATTTGTATTCTTCAATACACTTCTTATAGTAACTCTTGGATTTCTGAATAGTGGTATCTGATGCAACTGTTTTCTTATGGGGTGTTGCAACAGATTTGTTCGCTTTTCTCTTGGGTTTACTAGCACTAATAGGCTTTACCTTAGGCTTCTTAGTTCTAGTGTTCACGTCATTCAAGTATCTAGAAACACAAGCATCATGATTATAATTAAACACATATTTTCTACATTCAGCACAAACAACATTCACATTCAAAGTTCTGGATTTTGAACTGTCATTACTCGCAGATACCGACTTTGTTTTCTTAGAAATACTAGAAATCCTATGATGGTCTTCTACTTCCTTCTTTTTAAACTTTACTTGACTATTGTTTGGCACGACCTTATCTTTAACTTGATAGCACTTAAGTTGTGGTCTGCTAACACTAGTAGTGTGATTTACTCCTGAAGATTTAGACACGTGAGGATTAGTATTCCTAGAAGCATGAGGCAATGGTGGTTCTCTGTTTTGTGTTATGGTAGTGGCAATTCTATACATTCCTGGTGTAAGCACATTCAAGTGTATTTCCGCTTGTTTTCTATTCTGAGGCAAATTCTGTTGAGTGACTTGTTTAAATAAACCATCCGACACATTAGTTTTATTAACCGACTGTTTTGTTTGAAAACTTCTCATTTCAGGAGAATTTGAAAAAGGAGTCGGTTTTCCTAAAACTGATGGTTTTGGAATCCGTTGAGCATTTGGTTATCGAACAACAGATGGTTTATCAAACTGAGATTCCACACACTTTCCTTTGCATTTCTCAATGAGTTTCTTTAACTCACTTATGGCTATGTTCTTGTCTTGCATTTGAGCTTTCAAATCTTGTATTTCATGATATTGTTCACGTTCTTTTCGAAATACATTTGAAGCATTTTCTTTGCAAACTGGGTTGTTTTTCATCTGTTCTTTACAATGTTGTAAAGAAAGTTCAAGAGAAATCGAGTGTTTTTCAAGTTTAGAAAAACTTTTTAACAAATTATTATGAACTTCTTTGTTAACAGATTCAGTTTGTTTCGAAAGCTTTTGTGCAAGACATTCACATTCTTTGACTTTATGAAGATACAAGCATTGTAATTCAGTATTAGCATTTAAATCAGACAGAGAATGCAAATATGAACATGTAACATCTTTAGACACACACTCTTCGAGAAGTAGATCATATATGTTTGAAAAATCAGCCTTTTCTGATTCAAGTTCGTCAAGCTCCTTTTCAAGGGAATTAACGTACTCCAAATCGTCATTCATTTCTCTTTTTAGTTCATGAATAAAACAATGACTGTCTAGTATTGTTTTGTCTGAAAGAGGCATTAATAAGATTTTGATCAAAACTTCCATACTCTTAGCAGTTGGGTTAGGAAATGCACTACTAGTATGATTAGACCAAGTTTGTTGACAAATTGTTCTAAAATGATTGAAGTTGTTTGTCATTTCGTTATAAAGTAGTCTACTTTTACTAATGGATTTAGACATGGGTAGAAAGCCAAGGTTTTTAGCAATGTTTGGCTTTGTCCTAACAAACGTTTTTCTCCACATTGTCTTCCTAACTTCTTTAGCGCGTTCCAACTGATCAAGATAGGTTTTTGATGGTGGTTTGAAAGTTTCATAAAGACTGTTTTGATATGTGTAATTATATGGTTTCACTGTGTCTTTATCCAATTTTGATCTACTCTCTTTTCATGAGTCAACTGTCTTCTTCCCCATAGGGGGCAAAAATCTTGTTTGCAAGGATCAGAAGTATCATATGGGATTCTCATACATACAAGGATTATCAGATTGAGCTTTCTTGTCGTCTTTGGATTTAGACAATGGTTGTATTCTACCATGGATACGTTGCGCTATTTTGGGTGCCAATACCAACATGTGAATTGTTGTATTGACTGATTTTGTTTAGTAAAGGAATTTCATTTAAAAACTATATTGTTTGTCCATTTCAATCATCGTTTTGTCAATGTCTTTTCCTTCTTAACCTTTTAAATCCGAAATTATCCTTAGTTTTCCTCTTTGAGTTGACCTTCAATATTGTGACCTATTTACAGGACTCATTTTGTCACTAGCTCATAGTTGTTCGGATTGACAACTGAAATTTCATAGGTTTTAGTTTTTAATACCCTTTTGTAATGTCAAGGTCTTTAATAGCTAATAGTACTAGAGTGTATTTACTTTATTTGAAGTATTTATAATCACTCGTTAGGTATATTAAGGGCCGTTGTACTTCTCAAGCTCATCTGTTTGGTCGTGAAGGGCAATCGTAGAACTATCCAGACTGTAGTAGCCTCCCACCAGTGCCTACTTAGTCTCATCAAGGTTAAGTTTTGCTCTCTTTTCAGTTCTTGAGTCAATGATGCGTTCTTGCTTTCTTTATTTGCTTTTGTACTCGTTTGTTTTCCTTCAGTTTATCAAGAGTCAAATTAGCAATTAATATTAGCAAAGCAGCAGCACGCTCATCAACACATTTAGCCGCATTTTGTTCAATCTGATTATCATTTTGTTCATATATTTGATGATCAGAATGATCAATCGCTATCCATCCTTCTCCAAAACATATGTGTCGTTAATGAGATTACAGGTTGCTCAGAATGTCGTCTCACATGGCAAAACACATCATTTTCATCATGGTTTAGTACCTGGTTCCAATGGCGTATCTGTAGAACTTGATTCGCAGGTGGAGACTCCTGAATCTTTGCCATGAAAACGTATGTGCTTCCAATTTTTTTTTTCAATCTCTTCATCTGTACAATCTTCTGATTGTTTAATCTCCTGATCTGTAACCGATGATTGAACCTCTTGAACCTTGCATTGTTGAATCTGCAACTGTCTTTCACTCAACTTTTTCAACGTCATCTTAAGCTCTTGCTCATGTCTTGCTCTTGCTATTATACACTGCTCAATGGAGTTCATGTACTGGTATGATTGTTCCTTTGAATGTATGAGCTGTCATTTTAGTGTAATCTCTGAAGTTTCTATTACTTCTCGATCTGATGAAAAGTATCTTGAATAAATTTTCGAGAGGCTTTAACAAGTCAGAGTTAATGAACCTTTCAAACTGTACTTTGATCACACTTAGAGCGGATTTGGAATCCATCTCGTGAAGTGTTTCTGCATTGAGAAGTGTTGCTAAGTTATTCATGTGTTGAGATAACTGAAACTCGAAGGTTCTGAGACTATCACCAAAGAGTGGGCAATAGTTGTTGATACAATACACTCGGTTGTTCGTGATGTTTGAGTGGTTGATTTAAGTTCATTTAATTTGTTCAGGGAGTTTTCTTTGAAAATCTTTGCTTGCATCTGCAGTTTCTGTATCTCTGGTTCCTCTAAAACTGAACCCGAAGATGAAGTAACCTGTGTTCCCATTTTATCGTGAATTATGAAGTGTGAAAGATTTTGTTGGATCTTAAGTAGTTATGAGGTGATTGACGTTTGCGGTTGTGTAAGCATTCACGTTCACGGGATTTTACCGTATATGATTAAAACCGTTTATTGAATTAAACGGGATTTTACAGAATCAATAGAAAAACTGTGAATGATTTGATTCGAAAAAACAGCGGTCCAATGATTTAATTAGTCTAAAAAACAGTAATTTTCTGGGCTTGGGTTAAAGCTGTTTGTTTAAATAGGCTCACCAAGCTGAAACGGGCCTAAAAATACAGATGGGCCGTGAGCTAGAACAAAAACCAGTCTAACACAAATTCCAAAAAACTGAAAAATGTCAATAAATCATGGTAAACAAGCTTTTCGGGCCTCGAAAAATCCTTAACCAGCTAAAGGGTGGTTACAGCGTGATCCGTCACGTTTTTCTCTTCGATTTGAGAGGTCACGGGCCTTAAACGGACTTACGGATCAAAAGTTATGGCTGTTTTACTGAAACCCTTTTCGTCACACAAGTTTTCTAAAAAAAATTTCGTTCGGTCCAAGAAATTGCTCGTTCGATCCCACTCGTTCGATTCCGCTTGTTCGATTCGCTCGTTCGATCCCGCTTGTTCGATCCGCTCGTTCGATCCGCTCGTTCGATCCGCTCGTTCGATCCGCTAGTTCGATCCGCTCGTTCGATCCGCTAGTTCGGTCCGTTCGTTCGATTCCGCTAGTTCGGTCCGCTAGTTCGGTCCGCTAGTTCGGTCCGCTAGTTCGGTCCGTTCGTTCGGTTCCGCTCTTCTTGTCACTCGAGTATCACTATAAATAACCCAATGAAGCCGAGAATTTGTGAGCTCTAGCTAGGCGTTTCCAACATCAAAAAGAGCCACGAAAAAGTATTGTTGCCGAATGATGAACCAAATCCAACTGCCGAATCTAATAAGCTTACAACAACAAAACAAAAAAAACCACGCTATCCACCCGAGGCGATTGATACCAATTGTAGGTTCCCGATGTACACTTTCACTTCATAACCCGAACCACGAATCAAAGCAAGAAACTAGAAAAGAGAAGAAAAGAGATTGTTTAGAGAGAGAGAGTGAGGATGAGTGAGAGTGAGAGAGTAAAGAGAAAGATATTTGTACTTATGAAAATGTGAAACACTTAGATATTTTCTATAAAGAAAATATTTATATATTTGAGATATTTTCTTTAAATAAATATCTAATTATATATATATATATATCCCCTACACATTTAATGTGACGCGCGGGATATTTAACTAGGACCCGGGCTCGGGTTTTGCTTGGGATTAAACCCGAAACATATACAATATTAGATTAACTATCGAGCCCGATTCCCGATATTATCCTGTTACAACATTAACTAATTAAAGACCGAAGCTCCATCGTAGAGTGACCGAGCTTCCTTGTTCGACTCAATAAATTGAGGCTAACAGTTTGGCTAGCCATTCAAGGAAGACTTCAGACTCAGGATAGAATGGTGTTGTGGAATAATGGCTATAAAATGAGATGTTCTTTATGCAATGTATGTATGGAGTCTCATGCTTATCTTTTCTTCAATTTCCCTAACTCTGGAAAGATATGGGACTTATTGAAGCTCATAATTCATGAAAATGCTCTGCCTAATGATTGGACTCGCCTTGTGAATTGTATGGCTAGTAGATTTCATAATAGAAGTATCAAAAGTATCTTATGCAGAATTTTATTTGGTGCTGCTGTATACTTTGTGTGGCAAGAAAGAAATAGAAGACTGTTTACAAGTAAGAAAAGGCCGGCGAATAATCTTCTTGAATCAATCTTGGAAAATATCAGGTTCAGGCTTGCAAGTATCAAGGTTATTAAAAGTGTCTTTGTGGACAGGGTAGCCAATGAATGGAATGTTAAGTTCAAGAATGTTCAAAATCCTGAAGTGCAGGTTGGTCATAATAATTAAAGGGGTGTTTGGATCTTTGGATTATTTCACTCAGGGTTTTACAATTTGAATTCTAAAATGGCTCTTGTGTCTTTAATGGAGTGTTTGGTATAGCAGTGTTTGGTATTTCAGACCTCAGTGGCTAGTTTCTAATACCTTAGAGTTTTCTGGGTGTGACTGTACTCTTTTAGTAGTCCTTTCAGTCCAGCTTGGCCTTGGGAGGAAGTTGGATTGGATTGATGAAAAAAGAGAGGTCTAATTTCTGGAAAATGTACCATAAGGAAGGGCTAGCTATTGGATATAAAGGGTCTAGGAGGACAGTATAGTAAACTCTTTGTACACTATCATGAAGGTTTGAATGACTGTATTTGAGGGTGGGTGTTCCCTTGCCAGTGATGCCTATCTTATGGATTGGAAATGTAGTTGGTGAGGTAAAACCCCTCAAATATTGTGAATGGGTGCTATTCTACTCTTGATGATGCTTGCTTATAATCCCTAAATTCAATGTGGATGTGGGTTGAGTGTTTTTAGGGATTTATAAGTTAGGAAATGTAGTCAAGGTAGAATGGTATTTGGTGCTTTATAAGGTGAATCTATGTCCTCTACAACTGGTGAAGGACTGGCAATATGTATCTCTGGTTTGCAGACTATGCTCAGTGGTTGTTTTGTCAGAGATATTTGAATCTTAGTTTCTGATATCCTTGTTGGATTTCGTGTCCAAGTCAACAACTAATTGGTAAGACTATCGTCAAAAGTTGAGTCCTTTTTGGGTCGCCCTCAGTGAACCGTTAAGAGAAATAATAAAGAAGAATGATTTGCGGTTTAAACCATAAAAAGGTATCGAAGTTTGGGTATCCCACATCGCCCAAAGGAGGTAACCCAACCTTCTTCTTTTGGGTATAAATAAAATGGATACTTTCACTTCTAAGTACACATTCCCTCCTTCTCATTTCCTACTCCTTATAAGAGTCTTTCGTGTATCGGGACCTTAGGAGTTCGAATTGTTTTCTCTTTGGTTTGTGGGTGGTGAGCTATTAGAGGTACTCTCGTTTGGGGTACTTGCCTCCCAAGTTCAAACCAAGGTGGTCGCGCCAACCTTTGTTTGATGGAATATTCCGATTTTCTCACAGGTTAGTAATTTCTTATTTATTTACTTACTTCTTTTAAGTTGATTTTAGTTTATTAGGTTTAGATCCTTTAGGGTTTAGTTCCCTTCTTGCCCTAGATTAATTGTTATTTCCGCTGCGTGTTAATCTAGTTAGGGAATAGAAAACCCATCAGTGGTATCAGAGCCTTGGCTCAATGATACAAGCACTTTTATATATCAGTACGTTGTTAACATGTGATAAGTATAAATATTGAATACTCTATAGTATATGTCTTATGTATATTGAATGTTAATATGAAATTATATTTTAGAACCTTATATTTTGAACTGTTTAAAATTACCCTGAAATTTAAAATGCTTTAATAGAAACCTTATACAATTTTATATTGTATATGTATAATTAAATCTAAATACATCATTAGTCAATTGGTAAATCGGCTCACCCATAGTGAACAAACTATAAGAGAAGTATAAGGCGGGACGTTTTGCTTCCCTAAAGAAGTCGGGTTTTTAATATGCTTCGCGCTGACCCGCTTCTCCGCTTCTTTGTGCGTTCGATTTATCCTATTACAACATTAACTAATTGATTGACAGAGACTTAAATACATAATGAACGAACTTCCAGTTCAACTCAATATTTTGAGGCTAACATAACCTATGAAAATTGCACATCTCTCATATGGGTTGTTAATGGAGCGCTTGTGGTTTACCAGCACCTTAATAAGAGAACATAAGTGAGAGGTGATGTGGGACTCACGATTCTTGAGCAGACTCGAGCCGAGGACCATGCGGGTTTTTGCATGGTTAAGTTCACCATCTTATTCATGATCCTTGGCATCCCAGTCATGAATAGTAGATGAGCATATCCGAGATTAACATGCCAATGATCAAAATCAATGAATCTCAAAAGAACTAGAAATTTCATAGAGAATGTAATTGACAAAGACATTGTCTACCTAAAATAAATTCGTGATGTGATTATGGCAACCCTCTTCATAAACGAATCTAAAATATGTATCATAGCCTTAATTTAAAATTGGGTAATTAATTAAGGTATATTCATGCTAACTAAAACTGTTTTATCTTATAGATGTCTACTGAAAATGGTGTCAATCCTCCCACTCCCAATCTTGCACATAACTCAAACTTCTCATTACTCTCAGTTCTTGGGAGGGAAAGACTCACCGGTCCTAACTATATGGACTGGATGTGAAACCATAGGTTCATCCTAAGGTACGAGAACAAAGGGTATGTTCTCGATGAGCAAATTCCCATAATCGATGGTGATTTAACCTAAGAAGAGAATGAAGCTCACCAAAAGTACTATGATGATGCAAACAAAGTGTCACACATCATGGCATCTTCTATGAGCCTTGAACTGTAAAAGACTTTTGAGAACACTTGGGCTTATGAAATGAACCAACAGCTCAAAGAAATGTTTCAAGCAAAGGCAAGCAAGGAATGCCTTGATGTTGTTAAATCCCTTATGGCTTGCAAACCAAAACCTAGAGCCTCTATTTGTGCTTTCATCTTAGAGATGAAAGGGTACTTTGACAGATTGGAATCTCTAAACATGGTGTTCGATGCTGAGCTTTCTATCAACATAATCCTATCTGGTCTGCCAGCTGATTACAATTAGTTTGTGCTTCTGTATCAAATGAACGAGAAAGAGACCTCAATAATGGAACTCCATAGCTTGTTGCAAACCACTAAGCAAGGGATCAAGAAAATTGATGTGCCCTCTACTTCAGCAGCTCTTGTGTTGACTGCAGTCCGATCGTGGGTCTAAGAGAAAGGCTGAATCCGAGATTGCACCTACAAGCGATCCAAAGGAAGCAGTGTGCTTCTACTGCAACACAAAGGGGCATTGGAAGCGTAGCTGCCCAAAATATCTGAAGGACCTTAAAGACGAAAAAGTCAAAAAGGGTAGTCACTCAGGTATGTTTATGATCGAACTCCACAATACTACAACTTCGGATTTGTGGGTCCTGGATACAGGGTGTGGTACTCACATTTGCACTGTTATGTAGGGTCTAAAGAAAAGTAGGAGGTTAAAGCATGGAGAGCTCAACTTAGTCACGGGAAATAGGAAAATCACGCTTGTGACAAGGATTGGAAAGTATGAAGGATCCCCAAAGACAGAAAGTTCAAAAAGGGTGGTCACACAGTAAGTTTCATGAGTGAACTCACAATAACTAACAATTCTGATTCATATTGGTCTTTGAATACAGAGTTAGGTGGTAACTCACATTAGCACTGAATTGCAGGTCTAAAGTGAAAGTAGAAAGTGAAAGCATGAGAGCTCACTTGAACATGGGAAACATGAAAATCACACCTGTGACAAAAGAAAGGAAAGTACGAAGCATCATGCTGACAACTCTGGATACGGGGGAGGTGGTGGGGGGGGTGGGGGGTGGGTAGTGGGGTTAGGGTTTATGAATAATTTTTAAATAATATTCTGTTATTATTTCGTCATAAAATGACAAGAAACATCATATCATATCATGTCTTTGTTAAGAGATGGTTATCAAATTATTCATATGACAAAGAGAATGGTGATATTAATATGATTTATTTACAATGGTTCTTAATATGTTAAAAGAAAGCTTCTCCTGCAAAGGCATATATCAAACTGTGAATGTATTGAGATAATGGGCAATGTTATATTTAAATTTTGGAGAGAACGTCAATTGATCTTGACTAGCAATCAAAATTGTGGCATTCCCGTCTTGGGCACATAAACAAGAATACGCATCGCCTAACCCAAAAGTATGGAGTGTTTTAGAATCATTCGACCTTTCAAATCGAATATTTATGCGAGTCCTGGCTTAATTAGGCAAGATGACTAAATCACCATACACAGAACGAGTGAAAGAGGTGAAGTATTTATTGGACTTAGTACAACACGGAAGGTAGTGAGCCATACCAAACGCCATAAAAGATGGAAAACACACAAAACGTTACATAACTGCGGAATTCATTAGATAAGTGATATGTTTTGTCTGATAAAACATAATCGTGATACTTTTTTGAAGTGTGTTCCAAAAGTATCCAAAAACGAAGTTAGAGAAACCAATTGGGTAAAAGATAAATTAACTCCGATCCGATAGGGAGGAGAAAACCTTAGTAAGCGATGTATTTATAGATCATCAAAAAACTGTGGAATAATTTTCACATAACACCTCCTAGAACACGCACACCTAATGGTGTAGCTGAGGGAGAAAATGAAACTAACTGCGTTAGACATGGTATCGATCAAATGATGGTGTCAAGCACACTTCCAATAAGCTTCTTGGTACGCATTAGAGACAGCCGCCCATGAACCTAAATCTTATACCAACTAAGAAGGTCTCTAAGACACCTTTTGAGAGTGGAAGGGAAAAACGGTCCTTCTCTTAGGGTACATCAAAATCTGGGGATGTGAGGATTTTTCGAGACGAGAAAGCTCAGGGACAAAACTAGAAGCCAGATCTGAAAAGTGTCTTTTATGTCGGTTATCCGAAAGAGTCATTTGGATATTTGTTTTACAAACCAAGGATAATGTGGTGTTTGTAGCTCGAATATGGAAGATGTTTTCCTTGAGAGCGAAATGAAATACTAAAGAGACAGTGGGAGTAAAATAGACCTTTTTAAGAAATGCAAAGTCAGTCGACGAAGAACCTAAAGTAAACACACGACTCTCCCAACAAGAGGAGGTGACACCTGTTAAACCTAATGATGATTATCCTTCAACCCATTCACAAATCAAGTAGAGTAAGTAAGCCTCCTTAAGATCCTCCGTTCTATACTAAGTTTCCATATTGAAAAGGACAAGATTAGTGAATAGTACACCCCAAAAAGGGTTGAATTGGATGAGCCATGCAATACTACAAGAAGCGATGGCAAGCCCAGAGGGCTGCTAAGTGGAAGGAACTATAAAAGCGAAATTCAGACAATTATGACAAACCAAGTTTGGAATGTTGGTATACCACTACAACTCTGTCTTAAGACGGAAGGTATTGTAAGTGTATCTATCAAGAAAAGACAGACTTGGATAGGGAACGTACACACTGTATAAAGCTAGGTTGTTTGCGAAGCGGTTTATACTCAAACCCACGAGGATCGTTATAGAGGAACCTTCTCACCAGTAGCTAAAATAAAGTCAATTAGGATAATGCTTGCCATAGCTGCATTTCATGATTATGAAATATGGCAGATGGATGTTCCCCCCCCCCCCCACAAAACCGTTTACCTAACGGAAACTAATAGAGGAGATGTGTTTATGGCACAACCAGAAGGTTTTTTGAAAAAGCAAAGGTAACCTAAAAAGAGTGTGCAATCTTCAGAGGCTATTTATGAACTTAAACAGCTCTCGTGAGCTGGAATCTCTGCTATCCAATAGTAAAGCAAACAGTTGTATTTTTCTAGAAGCTAAGAATGAGAGATTCAGTATATATATCAAAGTTAGTGGAGTGTTTTTATCGTCCTGGAATATAATAAGTGATATGATATACAACTCATATTGAAAATGATATCCCAACATTACAAAGTGTAAAAAGACGGGTTATGTGGAACTTTTTTCCTCTTTTGCGAAAGAATGGGAAGATGTAACATATCTTCTTGGTATAAAGAAATTCTAAGAGATAGTCAAAACGTTTATTAGACTTTAGGGGTTTTCAGGACACATACTTAGATCAATTTTTGAAAAGCAATGTCAGAATGGAGAATACAAAAGAAGGGAGTTCTATAACCCTTACATCAAGGCATAACGATTTAGTACAGATATAAGCGTTCAGATAACTGAAGAGGAACGGACAAAATGAGTCGAGTCCCATAATCTTCCAGCTAATAGGATCGATCATGTATGTCCATGACGTGTACACGTGCCTGATGCTCCTTTGCTCTGCGCATAGGTGAGTCACACTCCAGCAGAAGACCCTGGTGAAGGTCATTGGACAACTGTAAAGAATATTCTTAAGTATTTAAGAAATACTAAATACAGGTTCTTAGTTTAGTGGTTGGAGAAAAAAGAACTCCATAGTGACTGGTTAATTGTGAATGCTGTGATGGCAAACAAATAAAGATGATAGTCGTCACAGTCTGGTTGGGTATTCTTGCTAAATGGGGGAGCGATGACATAAGAAGTTCAAAGAAAAATACAGTGGCGGACTCCACATGCGAGTCCGAGTGATATGTGCAGCTGAGTGTCTTCAAAAGGAAGCAATCCGATGAAGAATTTCCATTGTGAGATCTTGGATTTGTATCCAACATTACAAGACCCCATAAAAAATTCTGTATAATGGAGTGCGTTACGCCTGACTAAAGAACCTAAAGATCACAGAAAGAACAAAGACATATTGACAGAAAATACCATTTTGTTCGAAGCAAAGTAGCAGAAGGTACACAGATTGTGAAGAGACATACGAGAAGAAGATAAGCCAGACTATCCTTGTCACAAAAGCCAATTGTCTAAGTCCAAACACGTAGAGAACAGAGCTAAGAGCATAGGATTGAAAGATAAAATAGAGTTTTAGTTGTTAATTGAATTGAAACATTATAAGAATGAATAATATTGTATAGATTTTGGTGATTAAATAATGAAGATTTATTTATTTGCATGTGTGCTACCATTTACTATTAATTTGGTCATGTGATTATCAATTTTTGCATGTTAAGAAACCACTTCCTAATTACTATAGTTTACTCAAACCTCCTCATAATCGTTCATACTATAGGAAGAAAGTATATGATTTATGACATGTCCATGAACTGTTAGTAGAATGTCTAGTAATTATTAGACATAGCATAGGAGAAGCTGCAAACGCTCGATGAATACTTAATGAGATGTTGAAGTACTAAAGAGAAACCCGCCGATAAGAGATTACCTACTCCATGATTAAAATCACGGGGTAATTCTAAGATGAAAATATCTTCTATTCTTAAAATTTAGATACATCGAGTTTCTAGTATTTCAAATCTGTTATAACTTTAGTTGGTTCAAACGCTGGTGCTAAAAATTCCAGTTACAAAGGATATGCAAGGTGATGAACATGATAATATAGACTAGTTCTATGCGTATTGCAAAGTTTATTTGTACCTTTCGCCTAAAGGAAAAGCGATTTCAATGGGACCCCTCCGATGATTAAATTTGACTTAAATGTGCTAGCCTGGCCGGACTACATTGATATGATCCAATTAAGCATTCTCATAAAGTCAATAGTAATCATAAATCAGAAACAATAATGTTGAAACCGAAGATTGATATATACATATCACATGTCTACAAGTTCACCGATCCTGTAGAACAAAGGAATATTATGATCACTTTTCTAAAGGGCAACCTCTAAGATGTGATTCAGAGATTTCCACAAGTTGACATAGGAAGTCACCTGCTGCTTAATGAACAGGTAAAGGCTAGACCAATCTTTAAGTAGATGACTAGAACAAGGGGAGACTGTTGGATTTCGGCCAAGTCAACAACTAAATGGTACATAGACTATCCGCAAAAGTTGAGTCCTTTTGGGTCGCCATCCAGGTACCTGTATAATAAAGTAACTAATAAGTAAGAATGGTTTTTGCTGTTTAAACATACAGAGTATGAAAAGTGTTGGGTATCCCACATCGCCCAAAGGAGGAAACCCAACCTTCCCTCTTTATGGGTATAAATAGAATGGGTACTTTCACTTCTAAGTACAACATTCCATCCATCTCAATCATAACTCCTTATAGATAGACATTCGTGTATCGGGTTACGTTAGGGCATTTCGAAATTTCTCCATATGGTATTGTGTGGTGGAGCTATTAGATGTACTCTCGTTTGGGTACTTTCCTCCAAGTTTCGACCCAGGTGGTCCGCGACGTGTGAGAAATCCGAATTTCTCACAGAGGTTAGTAATTTACCTATTTATTAACTTACTTCTTGTTTAAGTTGCTTTTAGTTTATTAGGTTAAGATCCTTAGGTAAAGTTTCAAACCTTTCATAGCCTTAGATATACATGTTATTTCCGCTGTCGTAGTATAATCTAGTAGGGAATACAATCCCATCAATTCCATGTTGTATTAGAGATGAATGTAGTTGTATGTGATAGGATTTGTTATGTACGTAACCTTGATTGTATTGTTGTTTTTTTGTTTAATAATATGAAGATTCACCTTTTGCACAAAAAAAATAGTTAGAACCGGTTTGATAATCCAAATTCGGAGGCCAACTTGTTAGTGATTGTTTTTTTTGACTGTCAAATGACGCCTAACAATGTATAACTTTAGAAAATATGAAGTTAAGTTCGGTAAACATAAATATTACCGAGTTATTATTTATGTTATGTGTATACAAGAACATGCATGACTAATTAAACCACATTACAAAATCCGAATGACCCGTTTTGGAACCTTTATTGTATGCATTGTCCTATTAGCTCACATTGGTGTAAGGCTTTTAAAGCATAAATTATTAGAAAAACCGGTTTTTTTAAAACCGGTTTTCTAATAACCGGAAACCGGTTTTAACCGATTTTTTTGCACCACTATGCTAACCCAACTTATCTAATCTTTTACAGTATATTGTGTCCCCCTCGACTTGCTATGATGAAACATTTAAGTAATCACCACCAAATAACCTAGTGCTAAGGTCCTTGGCTTTCAAACAAGAAGTTAATGGTTCAAACCTCACTAAGTGTGTACATTTGTGTATGGCCAAGGAAGGGCCGGAAACGGTTCCGGGACTAACCTGATGAGGCCACGTACATGTGAGTCAAAAGGCTCGCCCTCTCCGAGTAACGTGCACAGAGAAAACCACATCCATTTACCTGTTCATTCATTGATGTGCTAATGAAAATGATTGTATGATAAATCAAAACATGGCCTTCAAAGAGACGTTATCTCTCGAGTTTGCATGTTCTCACATTTTACAAGTCTAGTGGTCTCATTTTACACCAAAAACTAAAAAGACCAACATTAAAGGCTAATTCACTACTAGAATCGGGGTTTTTAGCAAGTATCATATTTCGTCCCAAAAACAGTAGATGTCGTCGCTAAAGGTTTTTAGCGAGGACATGCCGTCTCTAAAGAGGCCGCCGCTAAAGGTTCATCGATTGATAGTTAGTTAAATATAACCCATTTTGGACTTGCATAAGTACCTATTGTAACATGTTACCTACGGCCATCAAAGTGACCCATTTTAGCACCTCTAAAACTCAATGACGGAAAGGAGAGTGATATACTAATAGAGAAGAAAAAAATACTCCGTTTTGGCGACAAGAATCAATGTGGGCTTAAAGAAAACACGAGGTCTCAAGAATGTTATCAAAACCTTTATTTTATGCATCATCTTATTAGCTCTCATTGGCGTAACTCAATCAAGATTAATCTAGCAATCCTTTTTATAGTCTGAAAAAGCAATCTTTTTTACTTAGCCTAATAGATACAAATGCGATCTTCTCTTGTCTATACTTTACATATTTAATGTTAAAATTAGCAACCCATCTAATCTAATCTCTATATGGTGTATGATTTCCACCTCTCCTGAGCTATGACGAACACATTTTAGTAATATACGTTAACATTCTTAGACGTGTTAATGAAAATGAGTGCAATATAATCAAACCGTGACCTTAAGGAAACATTATGTCTTTCAAGAATTTCATCAAAAGTGGTTTGCATCTCTAAGTTGTCAACATTCATTTTGCACCTCGAAGACCGACTTAAAAACAGCTGATTCACAGAACCTATTATTAACCAAGATGTTATATCAACGAAAGTAAGAAGTAAGATGAATTAATGCTCGAGAAACAAAAAAAAAAGCAAAAAAAAAAATGATGCTGTTCGTCAGACAACCATATAACCATGCCAGAACCCGTTCAAGATCGGGTGGCAACGATCATCTACTGAGCAATGGCCGAAACCATAAGGCTCGGTTAATCATGCTCTGGTTATATGGTCTTGCAGCATCAACCAGCCAAGGGAAACAGATCCTGTTCATTGAAGGTCGTGCCTCTTTTTGAATCCGTAGCCTATATAAAGTGCCTCTCTTTTACACTCTTCAACGATGTGCGATAAAAGTAAAAGACACAACAGATCAAGGCCTCTATAGTTATTTCCCTTTGTGTTTAGTTTGCTCTTACTTAACTTATTGCAGCAAAACAATTTAATAAGTTTATTTTATTTCAATCAACACCATAAGATGTAAAAACTTTACTTAATGAAGTGCAGTGTCCAATATTTCTAGTTTATGTATTTATAAAATGGACGC
>BQNB010042164.1:2442-38588 GCA_026074375.1 Tanacetum coccineum | reverse complement strand
TTAATATGTTGATATTATGAGCTCTTTAAGTCATTAAATTGACTTTTGATGATAATGTGTTAGTGCGATGTGCTTAGACAAAGAACAAGACCAGATAAGACCAATCAAACCAAACAAGATGATAACGCAATAATACACTGTTACTATGATAATTGTATTCGTTGCAATTATTACAAATA
Organism: Tanacetum coccineum; assembly: GCA_026074375.1. Taxonomy (NCBI): domain Eukaryota; kingdom Viridiplantae; phylum Streptophyta; class Magnoliopsida; order Asterales; family Asteraceae; genus Tanacetum; species Tanacetum coccineum. The sequence continues at coordinate 38,409 of BQNB010042164.1, read as the reverse complement.
ACGGGTATATAATAACGTGACCCAAGATCATAACAATACCATTTTCATAATAATTGTGTTTGTACAATTATTACACTATGACTTGTATTCAAACTATTTATCAAACCTATGAATTTCACTCAACCTTTGTGTTGACTTTTTAGCATGTTTATCTCAGGTTATTGAGCAATATACGACACGGAGTGGCATGGACTCGAAGATGGCTAAAACTTGTTATCATTCACATTGTATGTAACTAGATTTTGGGACCTGCCTTTGTAAAACTCTGATTTGAAATGAATGATAACGTATCTTTTGAACACACGTCTATTTTGGGTCGTTTTCTATGATTATGATTGTTGTTTCCATGAAGTAATACCCCAGATTAGCTTCCGCTGCTATATGTAAAAATGAAGGTGTTACATTGGTACACTTTAAAATGCTAAATAAAAGGCCTCTTAAAGGTGCAAGTGTTAGAATAAAATAATACCATGTGACGGGTGGGCTTTGGTAACATCCATATAACAACTATACAGATATAGGGTAGAAATACATATCCATATTAGAAATTCTCAAATTTAATTCATGAGCAATTCATTATATGTCAAAGTATCGCATTCAATCTTTTGAGCAATTCTTACACATTGTGCTTTTCTTGCAAAGGCATTTTTTTATAAAAAGATTCTTTTTTAGTTTGGCTATGATGGGATCTGGTAGCAATAAAAAACATTACTGAGTTAGTTTCAGGAAGTGATAGGAACGGTGATTTGCGTTGGTGATTTGTAGTAGTGATGGTGTGTGTGGCCGGTGATTTGCGATGGTGGTGGGTAGGGCTGGTAGTAGAGGTGATGCTTGGTAGTGATGGTGCTCGCCAGGCTTGGTGGTGGGGATGACGATTGATGGTGATGGTGGTGGCGGCGGTGGACTTCCAATGTAAAAAATTTAACGCATGATAATTAAATATTTAACAAAAATACCTAAATTGGCTAAAAAATAAGTTTGATGCTTTTTTGTGCAAGAAAAAAAATGTGATACCTTGATTGGAAATGACCCTTAAGTTGAATACCTTTTCGTGCCATTTGCCCCAAAAATGTATCACAAGAAAAATTAAATATAAACATGGGCTTTGGACTCTTATTCCCAGTCTGGCCTTTAATCACGACCAGGCCTTTTAACTTACTATTTGACCTAATCCCATCAAACTCATTCCATATATATACCGTTTATCTATCAACACTCATCCTCAACCACAGCTAGGGTTTTACACAATCTTCTGCCGCCTCTGAGGTATAACCTTCATTTCTGTTTCATTGAATTATTTTTATATCCTAAGGCTTCTTTAATCTGGTCGGCAAGAATTTTAATTTCTGTTTGACTCGTTCCCTTGAAGCAATATTAAGCGTGCTGTTTTTTACTATTTATCTTCAATTTATTTATCTATTTTGTTGAAGAAATATTTGAAAACAGCTAAATGTATTTTTTATCAAGTCAATATTAATCGACTATGATGAGCCAATAACAGACCTGTAATGATTTGCGAACATGATCGCATATTATGAACATCTAAGGGACTGAGTCGATTTTAGCTTGTGTTATTATATTTTTTGTGGCTTTATAAACATTGATGAGGATTTGCTGATAATAAGTTGGCAAGTTTGATTGGAATGGAGCCTAGAAAAAATGTTCCCCTCGCTATCCGGTGTTACTTTCAATGTTTCATTTGGACGTTGGGGAGCTACATTTTTATTTTATCTCTATGCTGTCTCACTTTTCTATCTTTTTTACGATGTGTTTTTTTTATAAATTAAATAATACTTTTTTAAATAAAGACCTATTATGTATATAGTTTACTAAGTGTAGTTTTACGGGTTATCCAAAAAAGAACCGGATGAGTGTTTGTGGTTGCTTCCCGTCATTGTAACACGAAACCGTACCTGATCGAAAACAACTTAACTGAAAAACATCTAAACCCGAAATCTAGACACACCATAAATAATCCTAATATTTGAAAACCTTTTTTAAGCTTGTAATATCTTTTTTCCCCTTAATTTTGATATAATTTTCCCATAGCTAATTGTAATAAAGTGTAAAATACTAAAAGAAAGAGACCATTCAAATATGTGTAAACCTTTTATATTACGCACGAGGTTTTTTCTGTAATTTTAATTTATATATTAATACTTTTAGTATTTTATATTTTTTTTATCAATTATATATATATAATTTGTTTAAATAAGACCCTAATCTAAAGGACATCAAAAATTTGCATGTATAACCTTGTTGCTCTTCTTAATGCAATTTGTATGTGTACAATCTATATTTATATTACTTATAAAAGGTTTAGACATATTTTTTATAAATTGAAAACGTAAAAGATGAGTAATATTATAGACCAAAATACTCATATTTATAAAAAGCAATGCAACTATTAAATATTTAAATACTTAACTACAATTTAAACAATTAAATTTTTTCAATTTCACTTACTCCACAACTCTCATAAATAAAAAACAACATCACACACAATTGCACGAGTAATCAACGCCCATACATAAAAACAATTGCACACTCCTGGACACAAACTAATGTTATTATACATTAACGTTGTTGTGCGCGAGTAATCATCTAGTATAATTAAGACATAAACCACCTTTAAATGGATTTAGAATATCATAACTGATTATAAGATAAGTTTCAAGTATTATAGTGGTTTCATAATTATTTATAAGTTTTCATTACATTTTAAAAAGTTAGGAGATTGGCGAAAAATTTTCATTCATGAAGTAAAGGAAGATATGTCATGCTATGTGAAACGCTTTTCAAGATGAAGGTTGTGATTAGGACAATTTTCAGGTGTCTCCCACTTGTTCTACCTCCTCATTCTTAAATCCTAGATCCTTGGCTCATTAACAACACTTTTGATGGCTGACATTGGTATTCAAGAGTATTGTTAATCCTCATACAGTCAAGGATAAAATCATCTGTTTAATATTTATCAGAATTAATACTAGTAAAATTTGTAAATTCTATAACGAACTTCAACATAGGTTTATGGGATTCTTTTGTTAGTGGGTTGAAATATTGATAATTTCAAGTTTATGGGATACTTATAGAGAAAACGAAATCAATGCCAGGCACGAAAGTGGAAAAACATAAATTTTGTTTGTAAGTGCATTTTCGATGTGTAGAAGAAAAGAAATGGAGTGAGTTGGCTGCCAAGTGAGATCAGTCCTCAAAGACTAACGAAAGCTTCTATTATCTCTAAGAAGAAATGTTAGATTTGTCTCTTAAAAAAATACGGATATATCAACCTCATTTATCTTTTGCAATGGCCTTCATCATAATCACCTCCATGTTTTTATGCAAAAAATGGAGATTGTGAACAAACTTAGAGGCATGATTTTATACAACAAAATTGCACTACATTTACCTCGATAAAGACACTCAAATGGTTAACTTTACTTTCTACCAAACTGTAAACTGATTAATTCTAAATCAAGACATTAGACCTATATTTGACTTTGGTATGTTTAACCAAAATGAATTTTAATGACACTGTTTGCTTTCCAAGTAAATAATCTATGAGTTTTTACTGATAATCACCAAATCATTCATACAATATTCATGAAAAACAAAAAATCACCGACAGATTTGGGTGGAAAACAATTATTACTCATGATTTTGGTTGTTAAATTATTTTGGATTTAGGATTCTGGAAAGGAAAGATTGTTGTGTGGATGATAGCGAAAATTCATAAACATCCATAGAATATTCCATTTGTATGCAAAAAAAACATACAATCATATCATGGATTGTTTTTTTGTATGTTAAGTTGTATTTTTGTTGTTGTGGTAACTCGGGGCCGAAATAAGCCTTGAGTTCTTCTATTGCGAGTGATTTCATTCCAGCATAAGAAGCATAAGAAGCTGAAGACTCGTCATCAGCAAGCATGAATTAAACCAATACATTCGTGATAGTAGTGGAGCCCACATTAAAAAATCATCACCACTAATGCATTCTTGAATGATACTTTACGAACCTGCATGATAACTAAACCTGATTATTAAAGAATAAGAATAATTATTTTAAGTTTTTTCTCTAAATAATTTCAGAATTCCCATATGCACAAAAGAAATATTTCACCAGCTCCCATTATTGTTGGCCTGAACATAGTCCATGAAATATTTCAAGTTAAATGCCCAAAAGAACTACTAATATAAGCTAACAACGGGGAATAATTAAGTAGATGTGGCAATTTCGACCCATATACTTAATTAATCGGTTGAATCCAGTTATAATTGTTCAAACTTAAGTGAATTTATAAGGAAAACGATTAGTTTTAAAATGGACAAAAAGTGTTCTTGGTCAACCAGACTGAAACAAAATTCCACATTTTGACCCATTATCTCAGGTATAATTTCAAGGAAGCATTTAAGTGTACCATCTTATTCTGAAGAAATAGGAACACATGCTCAATTCTATAACTCCTCGTACTACGTAGAATATAACACATGACTACTTACTTTAGATCCCATTCTTAACTTCAAAACAATAACATTTTAATCAGATACACTGCTTTTTTTTTCCCTTACCTTTCCATGACAACTTAAAAGAAGTGTGTGGATATTGAAGTAAGTCTTTTGTTACTTGTTAAACACAAACTGATGTAGTGCATACTTGGAGCTAAATATTGGTTGTTCACATAACAAACCAACCTGTCCCAAATCAATGAAATCAAATTTAAGCATTGTACCACGAATATGAAACAAATTTAATCTAGTTGGCAGGTAAAGTTTTTGATAGATATTATTTGGATGTAACATTGGAAAAGGTATGTTACTATTTAATCAAATTTAAGCATTGTACCACGAATATGAAACAAATTTAATCTAGTTGGCAGGTAAAGTTTTTGATAGATATTATTTGGATGTAACATTGGAAAAGGTATGTTACTATTTTATGGCTTAAACCCGATATTATGTTGTTGTCATAGAAAGATAAGTTACCATAAAAAATATTACTTGACAAATACCTCAAAGATCAAGCTTCGGAAAGTAAATTCTATTTTAGGCTACTATAAATGTGCTTGGCATGACAAAGCCACATGTCTACACATTTAGCTTATCGCATGACTAAAGTTATATAACTTACATAAATTACCTCGGTAGGTTCTTTGTGGCAAGAAAAGTCAAGGATCTCCTTCCTATGATGATTGATGACCAATGCATAAGTGTTAACAAAAGGTTCATTCCAAACTGTAAAAGTCATACCAAATTCTTAGTCATACATGACGGTGCATTTAATCAACAACGCCTAGTACTATAAGTTTACTCATGGTTGCTTGTAAAATGAGACCAAAGACATGGAATCAAGCAAATTGTCACAGTTGGTAACAACCAAACTTTAAAAAATGCAATGAACATTGACCTCATCGATCTCTTCTCTTTAAAAACATTCACAATATAATTAACAAAACTCAAGAAACACAATCAAGCCCTTGAAAGAAAAAATGGAGCAAATTGCGTACATAATTAATATCCATTTTATGTTGCACCTAAACACCCCCTGTTGTACATTCCATCAATATGAAAATTTCATAACCTTAGTATCAAATGATAAATTACACCAATATCCCTAATGTGCTTTATCTAAACACCCCTAAAGATGAATAAATATACCCCAAAATCATGGGGAGATATGGTAATCAGTTTGGATGTTGGATGAGTGTCTTTTTTATGCTTGCAACATTTACCAGGAGTAGGGTTGCATGTATAATTCATCCTAGGAAGATTTGTACAGCCTGTACACGTCAAAACATGTGGTTAAACCACAATATAGAAATAAGAAATAATAACTTGCTTCAAATATTCTCAAGAGGTTTATGTGCCCGAAAATCCCATTCAATGTTGTTTTTACCAGGTTTCTTCCAGGGAACACAGTAACTTTATCTAAGAGCAGACTCAAGTGCTAGTATTCTATAATTAATTACTCATCTAATAAAATCTTGGATCACATTTGGTGAGGATAAGATACTTTTCACAATTTCAAGTTTTGATTAACCGCCAACTTATAAGTATAAGCACCTTAAAGTTGGTTGCATCCTTCATATATACTAACATCAGGTTTGCCAAACATCAACGCATCCGGATTTATAGACTCGCATCGAGACGATCATTTGAGAAATCACTAAACGTATGACATACTACATTCAAATCAAGTAAGGGACATATATTCTTAAACCGACCCTTTCTAAACGGGATAAAAAAACAACCACAATTGAGCGTGTGTCAGGCTATAGTCCCTTGTTAACAACTATAAATTAGTGTCATTTGACAAGTTTTACTATGGATTGTGTCGATTTCAGGGGTATCTATTTCCGAAGGTTTGTTTAACACTCAAAACGTATAAAATGGACACGAAAGACATTTGTGGGTCAATCCCAAGATATTGGTTAGTACTAAATTGTCCATTCAACCTGATTAGTTCACTTGTTATCTATGTGCTGCTATATGGTTATATATAAACATGAAAGTTGGTGAATGTAGATAATGGTGAACACCCATAAATGTACATAAGCTTATTCAAATACATTTATTTGGAGATCTAATGTTCCTTTTAACTATTATACCCACTCCTAGTGTTCTTGCTCAGTTGTGGTCTTCCTTTCACCCAAATATACATCAATTTGGTTCATTCTCGGTGTAAAAACTGTTAGTAAAGGTAAACATGGGAGCCAACCTTCCACCAGTTGACGTTTTATGACATGTAACTGGTGTTAAGATTTTAAACGTGTTCCACTTCCACTAATGCAGGGCATACGTGTTTTAATGTCATGCAAACTCTACTCATTTCAGATTTCACTACTAAACAGTTAGCTACAGAATATGGATAAGCAATCCCAAACACACAGCTTTTAAAAATAACCCAAGCTCTCCTATTAGTTAATTAGAGACTTGATTTCACATTCCATTGGGTGTTTCCAAACTAACAATCTAATCATTGTGTTTACCCAAAAAAACATATACTTACCAATCTCGGCTTTAAAAGTTTACAGATGCAGCATGAAAATATGTAGTGTAGTTCATTTACGATAATGAACATCTCAATTTTTTCTTGATTCCTTTTCTTCTCATAAAGCGTTAGGTGCAAATCACATCTAGATGTGAAGTACAGGCATAGGACATAAACCCAAGAATAAAACTAAACAATTAGAGAACGTTCCCCTAAATTTACCAACCAGGATTCATAACAAATATTATCATCAACATATAAAAGTTTGCATTAATAGACATAAGAACCAAAAATCTAAGGTGCATATCTAGATAAATTAAGCTGTAAAAATTCAGCCATACCTCCAAGTTGTTGATCTAAATGGAATTTGATGTGTAATATGCTTAATTTGAAAAGGCTTAAATCGTAGCAAAGACCGTACTAATCTTGCATTATCACCTGTAGTATGATTATGGTGACGAACACATACATCCATGCACAACTCTCATGTGGGTCATCCTAAATGCTTGTGCTTCCTATCCAAGATACAATATATATATACTAGTAGTGTCCCAAAAGCTTAAATATACTTTGATAGTCAACAGCATTACCAGCACGGCTGATTTCATACTTAAACATGAAAACATATTACCTTTACTAAGGCCAATCTCTCTCTTTTGTATAAATGTACCAAAGTCCTATAGTAGTAAAATATATAAATATGTTAGCGGACACAAAGGTGTAAATTGACACTAAAACTCATATGTATGTTCCACTCTTATATGAATAAACCTGATCATAACACCAAAATTCAAGAGAACTACATCCAATAACCATGTCATCAGTTCATAATGATTAATAAAACTCCAACATTTTTTTACTTAAAACCTACCTTAGCAATTCACTCATATATTGTATGTTCCAAACTCGACAATAACAAAACAAACACATTCATTCACTAATAGATCACAAATTAACAAACAGATATCCTTACCTCTTAATCTTTTCAATTCTATAAAAAACAACAGTACAGAATTGAATACAAATCCACTATAAAAAACATAATTTATAAAATTAACTATGGGTTAGAAAAGCATTAATATAATCAAAAACATTAATCTCATTGAAGTAGAAGTAGAAAATTAGACATAAACCTATAAATAAAATATTACCAAAATTAAGGATCATAACTTATTCTTTCAGCTAATTTGAGGTATAAATTGATTGTTGAATTGAATGAGTTGTAATTAACTGAATTGAATTCGAGATCATATGCTATGGTAGATTTTGGTTCTTCAATGATGTAGGGTTTGGGAGATGAAGAATTAGTGGATCGTTTAATTGACCGATCAATTTTGATTCTTTCTTTTTCTCTTGATTCTTATCTTATCGAGTAATTGTGTTTTTTGTTTGTTTCAAATTACGTGATACACCCCTTTAATATTTACTCCGCCTGCCTATATCTTTTTATCTTTTAATTTTTGACACATGTATTTTTTAGCTTAATTTTTTTTCAAAAAACGAATGTACACATAATTTTGCCAAATAAGGAATTTTTTAAGCTTTTTTAATAAATTATACTTAAATTCATAAATTAGTAATTAATAATTAAAACTAAATAAGGTATGATTTGATTTTTTTGAAATACGAATACCCCACTTGACGTTTTCTTTTACTAAGTAAAAGATTGTATTTGATTTTGTTTTAGAAAAGACTGATTTTGTTAGTAAACACCCGTTGTATCTGGACTATAGGGATCATGTTACATTTGATTTTTGGAATGGAAAAAGTCACTGGTGACCACAGCTAAACATACATTTATCATGTTTGTGAGGCTGACGATTCCTGTACGGTTTTATTTAAACAATTTTAGATATTGCGAGAAGCCCACTTTCAATATTTGACACTCAGATATGTCTAGTTAACGAACTAATGTATCTATTGCAAATTTGCAACAATCGTATACCAAAATTAGAGAGTTTAAAAACAAAAAACCTGCAAATTACCCTTCTTCTTTCTTGGTAATGCCTATTCAACAAGGGAATGAAATAAATAAGCAATGCTAACAAATTAACCTGTACTGTTGGTTAGTGACAACTGAAAAAATGATCAGGACCCTTCATTTTGTGACTAGCATTTTGTGAAAGTATTAAATTGATTATATATCTGGTTCTTTGAATTATAATCTGATTATTCAGCATCAATAGAAAAAGAGGTGTTTACTTGGAATGTCTACAGCTCCATGCTGCTACAGTGCTACTCGTATGTTAACTTTTTCATTAGCCTCAATCTATTTTTTTGCTCACACATCCCAACATATCTATTTTCCACTTCTCCTCCTAAACCCAATAGATAGAAAAGAGAGACACTCATCTCTCTCAATCACCACTCACTTCTCTCCCCCCACCTAAGAGACGAATAGAAACACAACACTGTAAGGTATCATCTAATTACATATCGTGTGTGTGTGTGTGAGCTCAGCGCTCTCTCTCTCAGAGAGAGAGACACTTTTTTTTTGGTTCATAGATCCTCTTTCAAACTATTTCTAAATCCTCTTTCGACATAATCTCCTGGTAGGGATCTATCCTTTTACATATCCCGTTTGAAAGTTTTGAAATAATTTTGATCATTGAGCTCTCAACAGTCAAAGTGTGTTCTTAAAAAAGACAACGTACCTTGTCTCAAGACGTGTAAATTTTCATAAAATCAAGTACTTTATGGATTTGCTAAAACTTAAAGCCATTAAACGTATTTTACAAAATAAGCCGAATTCTTTATTACACTTTTAGGCAACCAAGTTTTTAAATCTTTTATATAATAAAAGAATTACATTATTTTAGAGTTTTGCAGGAGATTAAATTTTATGAGAAAAAAATTGGACCAATTAAAACGCTTGATTTTGTCACGTAGGCAAAATCATGCGATCTGATTGGCTAATAAAAAGTCAAAATTGAATCAATTTGGTCAAAATTGAAAATTTTTGATGTAGAAATATGATAGAGAAAAAAAACACATAAAAATATGTCAAATTTGTGAAGAAAAAAACTTGAAAAAAGAGGATGTTATTTATAAAACTTTAGTGGTTTTTAATTTTAAATAAATTATGTAGAGTGTAAATTTATAAATTTACAAGTTTTATTATAACTTTAAAAAAATAAACAAATATCCCTTTAAACTTTATTATCAATAGACTTTATAATTTAAAATACAACAAACGTAAACAATTTTTTACTTCCAAACAAAAATTTAACAGTATCTAATCACATCTCAAATCTACCCAAAGGCTTTTTGGTGGATTTTTCATTGTCGGCCTGAAATCATGGTTTACAACCAAATAGGAAAATACCGAAACACATAAAATATCATAAATAAAGAAAAATGGTTTTCTAGCTATTCATTGATGAGTTCGGAAGAATTGCATTTTTTCTTTTTGTTTAATATGTACTAAAATTTTAACATTTAAATTTCTCAAACATTCTTTTTCAATTGACATGCGTGTATGCCTATAAATCATATACAACAATCATGACCGCTTTTATATCTTAAAAGGTTGGTGACGGAAAAATATGTAACACTCTTTTTACATATGTACATGTATTGAAGATATTCAATAAGTAAATCATTGTTTGACCAAAACATATTGTATGCACGAAACATAATACTTATTTGAGTTTTTAGTTTTCTATATTCTATAAATATTGACGCTTTTGATAACTGAACTTGAAACTTTTAAATTCGATTATGAAGCTTAAATTTTACATGTTTTAACACAAAGTATGACCATGAATCCTAAAACATATATAATATCAACTGCATACCCGACATTAAGAATATCAGCCTTTAAAAGTGGATGTCAATGGTTCGAATATAATATAGAACAGATCTAACGAATCTATTCTCTTTCTATGATTTCGATGACACTTTATAACATTATAAAACAGAAAAAAAATAAAAATTATACACATATTTAAAAAAAACATAATGTCTAAGCCCCGTGCGTACACGGGCATTAAAACTAGTTTAAATTCATTACACGTCATTTTTATTTATTTTTAAATGGTGACTTGTAATATGAGTTGGAAGTTAAGTGTTTGACTTCTCAATTTTCATCTTCATCCCAAATCTACTACCACCTTCTTCTCTAACAATTTTTCTGACAACCATCATCTTCTCCGACAATTATTTTGGGAAGCATCGTCTTCTACGATAAGTAACCCAATCCTTTGACTTATATCTTTTGGTGGTGCTCAAATCATAATCGATACTTATACGACTATAAATACGTAAGCTTTATTACCGAGAGAAGTTTTATTAATGTATTTATAGTAGATGTATTAATAATATTACTTATAGTCCACAAAATGATTAACGCTCGTTAGTTATATCGTTAGACGCATTATAACTAATAGGCTTTTACAAATAATTAGTAATGGGTTAGTGTTTGGTAAATAAGCCAAAATGAACCATAAGCACGTGTTAGGCCTATGGTCGGCCGAATCCTAGGAGGATGAGGTGTTTGTGTTTGACTTTGACTCAAAGTTAAGTTTAGGCTATATAATTTATTCCTTTATTCAGTTTAGTGATTTCTTGCATAACCTAAACTCAAAGCAAAAACCCTTCTCCTTTTTTCCTTGTAAAACCGATCTGTAACAATCCCTAACCCTTAGGGTTTTTGACCGAATTCAACAAACACAAAGCCGTGAAGTTTCGTTGTGTGATTCGTGAACTTAAACTAGCATTCAAGCGTTCTATCGTGACGTGTTGTGTGTGCAACCTTAGAGGCGAATTATTTTAGTTGCTTAAGGGTTTTGTGTAAACCAAGAAAAGTCCACGATTCATGCTTGATCAAACGTATCTAGAACAAGAGGTTAGTATATTATGTGAACATACGCATCAAACGGATCCGTTGTTTTTTGTGTTTTTCTTGAACCAAATTTTATACAGCCCTTAGGGCGTTTTTTACAAGCTAAAATTAACTCTTAGAATGTCTTAAAATCTGTTTTACAAAACCCTAGGTCGGTGGTTTACGTGTATAAACAAGGGGTTTTTACGCGTTACAAACCTTTTGGTTTTTTTGGCCTATTAATTGTGTTAATTGTTTTCTACTGTAATCCATGACAACTACATACATACTTGTCATGGACAATAATCCAACCTCTTGACTTAATCATATAATTATTAGTTAATTGGTTAGACGGACTAAAACGATAAATAACCCAACCCAATCATAAAATTTCTGCAATCAAGCTATTTGATGTATGTGTACTACCTGTTGATATTCTAATAACAAGTGGGAGCCTTTTGATTACTCCAAAAGTTGGGGAAGACTCATTCATGGAGGTTTCGGGTACTTATGTGAACTATAACGTGTTTTATTGCTTTATTTATTTATCACATGATAAGAGTCTGTCTTCTGCATCTACCCACTTTCTATCTGTTTATTTGCGTTAGACTTTATTCCTCGTGACTTGTTTTTTATTATGCAAAAGGATTTTTGGAATTAAATGGACACAATGATATCAAAATTTGGTTTAATTAAACTCATGTCTTGCAAGTCTTGAACGCATTCGATTGGGTTTACACCATAATTTTCTCCTACGAAAAACTTGCATGTTACATTGGTTTAATAAAACTTTAAATATAGACTTAAAGTTTTTTTTCACTAATTTTATTAATGACCAAGACCAAATTTGCTTAAACAAATGTCTTGCAAACATGTCAAACACATTGGGTTTGATGTTTTCTCATGACAAGGCTTCAGGTCTCGCCTTACTTTATTAGGGGAGTTATACTCTAAAATCTTTTCTTGGGAAACATGATACGGGGAATAATATATACTAATATATAATACCACAAGAGCAATTAAGAAAATTCCCTAAGGAAAATTCACTCTTAAAATATATATATAATATATTATATACGTATGTTTTCCGAAAAGTATGATTTCCCGGGTCGTTTTCCCAACGATTTGAGAAATTGAAACCTCGCTTGATATTGGATACTGATTTGAATGGGTTCGAAGATTGATTGGGTTTTCTATAACTACTAATTAAAAACAAGCAATTAAAAACAATTAAAGCACTTAACAATTAATCGGGAAACAAAACGCGACAAATAAGCAAGTAAACTAAATTTAACTCCTAAAAATGTAAACTAAATTTCTAAACCTAAGATAGGACAAAAGAAAATTTTAGGAAAAAGAAAAATATTTTTTTGATTATTTTTGAATTTATTATGAATTAAAAACTAATTTAATCTAATTAAATCCTAAAAAATAGCAAATTAAGTACTAAAAATTTAGAAAAATGATTTTTAAACTTAGAAAAGTCTAAAATTACATAAAAACTCAGAAAACTATTTTTAACTATTATTAAAATTAAAATTCTATTTTTAAACTTAAAATTAAAAGCTAAAAAATGAAAATTAAAATCTAAAAGGTGTGAAAATAATTTTTCTTAATGTAAACCTAAAGCTATTTATTATAAAACTAAAAACTATTTTTTTGTAATTTTCTGAAACTTTTTTCTATTTTTTATGTATTTTCTAAGATTTTAACCTTCGAAAAATCCTAAAACATAAACCATTTAATGGAAAAATGTGAAAAATTCAGTAAAAGTCTATTATGCAACAAAGATCAAAGGAAAAATAAAAGAAAACTAACAGCTTAACAAATAAGCTGGGAAAAAGCTATAATAAGCTACGGCTTATTATAAAAGGCTTAAAAGAAAAATGAGTATAAGAGTTAAATGGAATGGTATGATGACGGATGAGCTATTGAAGCATGTTGGTAAGACGTATGGTTGTTGAGAGGGAGGTCGTGGGTTCGAGGCAGTCAAACTCTAAATTTTTGCACTTTTTTTATTTTCTCACTTTTAACAAAAACTAAATATCTAAACTTATTAAAAACGTGATTTTAAACAACTTTAAAACTAAGCTTTTTGTCTGAAAGTGACAAAAAAGCCCTAAAACAGCTTATGAATAAGCTGTTACAGCAAGTGAGCCTTTGAGCTAATTTTTTTGCTAAAACGACTTTGCACTAAGCCAAATAAGCCAATCTAAATACAAAAGCTTTCTAGATTACCTTGAGTAGTTTATTAAAGCAGAAATGAAAACCTACTTAAGATAAAATCTCATTAAGCTAACTGAAATAGGAGATTAAAAGGCTAAACTCAGGAAGAAACTTAAAAAGCTAAAAATCTATTTAAGCTAAAAGACACATTAAGCTATATTAGACTATGAACTTTTAAAAACTTATTAAACAACTATTAAGCTATTAAACTAATTGATAAAACCTAATCCTATAAGCTAGAATTTAAGATTTAAAAGCTAACTCTTGTTGCTACTGATTTTGGTGTTTTGATGATTTTTATGAAACTTTAAAGCTAAATGCCCCTAAGATATAAGCTAGCAATTGAAAAAACAAATCCTAATCTATATTAAGCTGTAAGATAACTATAAGCTACTTAAATTTAAGAACCTAAATCCTAGATTTTCTCACTTAAATGAGACTAAAAGATCAGCAGTACTAACTACTTGTTAGTACTGCTGATGCAAATGGCAAAAGCCCAATCAAATTTGCAGGGAAACCTAGTGAGGTTTTACCTGCACTAAACAATTTTGTTGAGTGTGTATAAACACAAATCAAGCAAGAACCAAACATTAGATGGCTTGGTTCAAAATTTGCACAAGTGAAAATACTAAGAAAATTCCCTGGTGCTGAGACAACAAGAATAAGCTCAAACTATGATCTAAAATTTAAAATAAACCTTAAAACTTGTTTAAAACTTGATAATCTAAGAAATCTCAACTGTCTAAAGTGAATTTACCAAAATGCTTGACTATTGAATAGTCCAAATATGCTTATAGCACAAACACTCCTTAACTTTTTTTGACAGAAATAGCCTACTTGATTATAAAATCTAAATGATCCTAATTCTAATATCCAAATAACTAACCTTTTAAACGCAAGCTTAACAAACAATTTTCATTAATCAAATAAGCTACATCTAAGAATCTAAGCTAAACTACTTATTTTTGGCTTTTTATGGTTTTTATGACAGACAAGAGATTACTATGATTTATGATATAATAAGCTAAAACAGATTATTAAACACATTTAAAAAGCTAGAATAAAGGTAAATAAGCACTTATAAGCAAACATATTAAGCTAGTAAACAAATCTACACTATTAAGCAATAAGCAATTATTAAACTAAAACTAAAATTTAAAGAAAACTTACAATGAGCCTAGCTAAACAAGGCATGAAATGCTCTAAGAGCTTATTCAACAACTCTGGCTTATTAGCAATAAGCCAGTGATGGTCCTTGAGAGCCCTTCCCTTTTTGGCTCTCCTTCCATTAGCTTATAATCCATTAGACAAGGTATTACTTCTGATTTTAAAGTTAAGGTATAATTAGGGTTTGTTTAAGCTCAATAATAAGCTTAAAGACTTATTAGAGCTATTGAGAGCTTATATGAGTTTTAGCTTATTTATGAAGAAAAAGTGAGAGCTTATTAGAGTAACAAAAGAGCTTGAGACAGAATAAGAGTAAAACTGATTCATTAACATAAAACTTTCATTACACTACTTTAAAAAGAAAAATATAAACCATTTAAGAAAAATTACATCAAATGACGAAATTTAAGCTAAACTAAAAGCTACTATATAAAAAACTCTATAGTGGTGTGTGTGATATGTGAGCTATTTATAGCCTATTGGTGAAGCTTCCAGACCCTTGAGTGCTTCCCACGCCTCTTCTAATCCAACCCGTACAATCCTTCAATGATTGGCAAATCAATATTAGTTGTTAGATCACTAGGTAGCTCACACGGATTGCCAGCGTGGCAATCCATGATTGAGATACCTTGTGTTTCTTTTAGGCATAATTTAGTGTAAAAAATGAGTCCCCTTGTGCTTCTTTGCCATAGCTACGATTGATCCTTGCTTGAGTGACTAATGAGGAGCCTTAAAATGTCATTTTTGACCCTGCCATCTTGTAAACGAGCCTCTGAATTGTCCATTTTGACCTTTGATTGAGACTTGCCCCTTGATTTGACTGCTTGGTGAAATGGGGAAGACACATGAATAGTAAAAGTGTTTGGCGCTCTTTTATAACTGAAATGAGGTAAAAGTCATTTTAAACTTTGGGAGTGTTGCAACCTTGGTCCTTGTCTTTGGTTTATACAAGATTGTAGTGTAAAACATTTTTAGAATTTGGCAATTTAAGCCCATGTGGTTTAGTGAAAAAGGATTGGGCTAGGATATTGGGCTTATGAATCCGGGTAAAGTTTTAAAGGGTTTAGAGGCCCACTTAAACCTTAGGGACCATTTGTGTCACATTTGGAAACTTGAGGGACTGAAATGGAATATTTTGGGGTTTTTTGTCCTTTGATGGTTGACTAAGGTTTAACCAAGGTTGACTTTTTGACTTTGTCTTCCGGCTCTTGCACGCTATTCCATTCTCGTGTTCGTGTTTGCTTGTTTTTGATGGTTTTCTTGTGATTTCTGATATATCCGTACCTGTATACACAAAACACGAAAACAAGTATATTTTTGCCATTTTTGCTGTATTTTGGGCTTATTTGGGCCATTTTAGGTATAAATGGATATGTGTATTTTACACCTATCAAAATTCCCCAAACTAAACAATTGCGTGTCCTCACGTAATATCACATGCCTTATAACCAAATACCTCGAAACTTCCCCAAACTAAACCTTTGAAAAGTAGCAAAGATTTTTGTTGAGAGAGCTAAGAGATCACAAGTTATAAAACACCCGAATTCCCATTTTCAAAACTTTTTCTCTTTTTATGATTTTTCTTGATATATTCCTAACTACAACTTATTTGTGTTGACATAATGTATTGTTTTCATTACCTCATTGGTAACTTTAAGGATCATAGAACAAAAAGCACAATTAAGTGTCTAAAAGATAACTTCATCATTCCCGATTTTTCACTTTTCCCATGCTAAGCTTAAAAATAAGATCACTGTTAATCGAGGGTGTCAATCTTGGGTTTGGTTATTCTTTAATGTTTTCCCGTGATAAAATTGTGTACCCAGAAATCCGTTTAACAAATAAGTTGTTTGCTTGAATTGTGTACGAAGATGTATGCATGCCTGTGCTTTTCGTTACACTTTTTTGATACAAATTTTTATCCAAAACTTTTGATATCCCATTTTAAATTTAAGAGTATGTTGCCTCTAATTGCGCAGGGACCACTTCGCATGTGTTTTTTGCTCCTGTATGACTGTGTTAGGAAAACTGCAACAGCCGACGGGGAATTTTCTCTAAGAGTCAGAACCTATTTTAATTTTCACATATTTCTTGGCATTGGATTGACTTAATCGAATATGGTTTGAGGTTGCATAAGATGAGACATAATATGCATGATGTGACACTAGTAGATCGTTCTCTAATCGCCATTGAGTTCATAGTTTAAGTGTTGTGAGCTATGTTATTTATAGTACCTTAGCCGTAGTTACCTTTTGTCAACCCGCTGACGTGTAGTTTACTAGTAGTTAGACGTAAAGTGATGAGTTGAGAGGTTTAGTAGGTATCTTAAATTTAAGTATTTGCCTCCAATTGCGCGAGGACACTTGCAATTGTTTTTTGCCCTATGATTGTCGTAGGCAAACAGCAACCGAAGGTGAATTTTCTCTATGGGTTAGACCTATGTTAATTTTCACATATTCTTGTATTGGATGACTTAATCGAATATAGTTTGAGGCATACGATGAGACAAAACATGCCACATGACACTAGTAGATCGTTCTCTAATGCCATGAGTCTCATAAGTTTAAGTGTTGCTAGTAATGCAATTATCGCCAGTCGATTACCTTTTGCACCCACGAATTACTAGTAGTTAGACTAAAGTGATGAGTGAGAGTTCTAGTAGGATCTTAATTTTTTAGTGAATTAGTTAGGTAGTTAATTTTTTAAAGATTTAATTATTGAAAATACTAAATCTTATAACTTTGTTTTAATTGTAGATGACATTACCTGTTCAATCAGTGAACAATTCGATTTTCAGGTCGTTTTTAAAAAAATTATTTTAAATTGATAGTGGATATACGTATTTATTATGGGAGATATAGATACATTGTGAAAATTGGGCCCACAAATTTTGTAAACCTACCTTTTTTCTTCTCTTGAGCATATAAGTAACTGACTCAAAACCAAATCTAGAAGCTGCATATTCCAACCAAACAATGGTTTTCACCTTGAATTTCATAAATCCAATCAAAGCCCCCCAAACAAACGCCCCTTTAATCTATTTGGAACAACCTATACCCCCTACTCCTACCCTTGTGCCTCCTGCAACTGAGGTTCATGCTGATGTTGTTGCTGTATATACGTGATTAGATAAATGCACGACAGGAAATTGCATGTCTTATACTTGCTATGACATGCTTCAAAAGAACTTGGAGGACTTCAAAGCATATGACATGCTTAAGGAGCTGAAAACTATGTTTTCTCAACAAGCTGATCGGGAGCTTCTTTAAACTGTGAAAGTATTCCATGCTTGCAAGCAAGAAGAGGGGCAGTCCGTTAGCTCCTACGTCCTAAAGATGAAGGGATACCTGGACCGACTGGAACGCCTAGGCAACCCCATGCCCTTACCCCTTGGAGTGAGCTTGATCATTACCTCTCTTTTCAAGGAATACGAAGAATTTGTGCAAAATTACAATATGCATAGCATGGGGAAGACAATAGTTGAGCTACATGCTATGCTCAGGCTACATGAGAAAGGGCTTCCAAAGAAGGCGGCTGCTGCTCCTGTTGTTCTTGCGATCAGAGGAGGCAAAATCCAAAAAAATAATAAGTACAAGAAATAGTAAGCTGCTCAAGGCAAGGGTCATGGTAAAGGCAAGGATAAGTTAGCTTATTCCCCTAAACCAAAGATTCCCCCACCAGTAAAGAAGGAGCACCCTATAAAGGACGCGATCTGCCATCATTGTGGTGAAATAGGTCATTGGAGGAGGAATTTTCCTGCCTACCAATCTGAGTTGATAAAGAAAAAGAACAAAACTAGCGGTGCTAGTACATCAGGTATCTTCGTTATATAACTCTACTATTTTCCTAGTAAATATTAGGTTTATGACATTAGTTGTGGTACTCACACTGTAATACAACTCAGGGGCTTAAGGGAAGTAGGAAGATGAAACATAGAGCTTTGAACCTGTACGTGGGAAATGGAAATCGTGCAGCGGTTGAAGCTATAGGAAGTTTTGACTTAATTCTTCCTAATTGTTTATGTATTGTCTTAGACAATTGTCATTACGCATCTTTTTTTACTAGAGATGTTTCAGTTTCTCGTTTGAAAGATAATGATTTTATACATTGTTTTACGGATCATGAAATTACAATTTTTAAAGATAATATATTTTATTTTAATTTCTGTAACAATCCGTTATTTCAGGTCATTTCCCGACTCAATTAATTCTATTATTTATTTTTAGAGTTTTACGCGTTCGCTTTTAATTATTATCTTATAGTTAAATCGCGTAAAATAAAATCAACGTTCAATGTAAACGGACACCAAACAAGTTAAAGTTTACATCAAGCAAGTGTTAAGTGATTATTAAGAGTATACTTTATAACATTTCATAAATTATATTTGTTGGTTACGTAGAACGCTTACGTTTCGCAATAAATTACATTCGGGCATACCCGGAAACATCTATACCTATCTATACTCAAACCAATACCCACATTTATACCCAATACACAAAAATTAACTCATTTCCTCACAAAAATAAGCTATAGGCCGGATACATGCATTATCACACTTAATAAAATCTTAAACCACTAGCATGGATATTACCTAGTCAAAACCTTACACCACAAGTACCATTGATCACATATATCTAGTAATTGTCTCATCATGTGTACCCTAGATCACATCTTGGCCGGCCATGGTGCATGGGGATGAGGAGAGTTCTTTCTCATGTACCCTAAACCACTCTAAGTACAAGGTTTTAGTTTAAGGTTGTTTTGACTATTCCATGATCTACAAAAGGCACGTCCCATATTCATTATCATACACTCTAGCTCATTAAACAAATTTCAAGCAAAAAATCTCTCTAAAATAAGCCAAAACCCACGACATACAATTTATAAGCTAGGGTTTCATTTTATTTTTCATTCCACGGTATTCCAAGCATACAAGCACTCATTCCAAGTATATCTAAGGTTACTCAAGGGCATTTCAAGCTTGAATTTGGGTTTAACAAGGATTAATCAAGAAAACATATTTTGGGTTGTCTTGATTAGGGTTTTGGATTTTGAAGTCTTGCTAGGACTTTTATCTTGTGTTTATCATTCTACTCATCTCCTATAAGGTCTATTTAAAGTATTTCATTTCCATTCATTCATTATCTTATGTGTACATACTTGTTATATATGTTAAACACCACCTAGCTTATTTTTGTGAAATAATGAGATACTACAAGGCACATATAGGTTCGAATTCTATAAGAATAGTGATGAAATAATACATGAAATGGAAGTACACACTTAATATAACTACTAGTTGATTTATGAATTTAGTTTGTAAAGTATTTTGTATTGAAAGTTAATTACAAGTTTATGTATAAAAAGATCACAAGGACATGGATTTCATTTGGACAAGTGTTATGGACTTTTAGAGGACTTAATATAGGTAAGATATATGGTAGGAAACTTGGTAAAAGGATTGTACAAAAGCTCTTAATAAATGGAAGTATAAAAACTAGTTTTATAAAACAAAAACATACAAACTGTTTTGGCACCTACTGATTTAATTCGTGTATAAACATATACATTTTATTTTTATTTAATTATTACTTATCACAAGGATCGTAAGCATATAAAGAACTTAAAAAACCGAGTTATAACGAAAAAGATATGACACTTTTAAGTTTACAATAATTAAATGTATAAAAGTACTTTTATAAAAGTTATTTTATAAAAATATTCACTATTACAAATATGAGATATTAAAATAAATATTTTATAATTATAGTACTCTTTATAAGGAATCCAAACATGTAAGAAACTCGAAAAACGGATTTAAAATGAAGGTGATACGTTATTTACAAGTTTAAGTTAAAAAGTAGTTTTATAAAAGTAAATTTATAAACACATGTTACTGTACACGACAGTGTACTATTGGGGATTAATTTTCCTAAATAGAGTTTTCAATTACGAAGACGTGGGCGTTGGAATCGCTAAAAACCGAATTAAAACGATCGAGATACAATTAAAATACGATTTCAATAAATAAAAGTTTTAAAAAGTATTTTATAAACTTTTACCTACTGTTACTGTTCATAACAGTATTCAACCATATAATAACTATAATATTTTGATAGATTTTCTCAATACGAAACCGTGGACACAAGAAACGCGTAAAACGGAGTAAAAACAATAAAGATACGAGGTTTATAAAACCTTGTGCACTATTTTTACTTTTATACATTATTTTGTGAAAACAATTAAATTAATTATATAATATTAATACATAATCAATAAAAATATTAAATCATATATTTTTAACAAATAATACATTAGTAAACAAAAATGATATTTTTCTTTACGGGTACAAATACCTATACTTTTATTTAACAAAGTACGGTTTAATTATTATTTCAACTCGTATAATTTAATCAAAAGCTATTAGGTGGTGGTGTAATTATATAACATGTGATGTTTTATTTACACATAATACATTATACTCATACGACCTACAATTAATTAGGTTGCATTCGGATTGCCGAGACGATTTACTTATTTGATTTAGATAATCAAACCATTCACTTACGGTGAGTTCATAGGCCTGCTTTTATTCAATTATATTGTTTTACAACTTTGGGGTGAGAAACATGCATTGTTTTACGTTTGGACGCAAGTACTCTTTTAAACAAGTTACGAGTTGGCCTAAGTAGCTAAACCCACTATTGCCCACCATCATGAACTGTCAATTGCTAGTTAGCGAGCGCGAATATTATGAATAGATCTATTTGGGATTGACATCCCCGTTCGGGTGAGTAGCTCTCACCAGTTTCGAATGTACTGAAACAAAGAATGTATACATGTCGGACCAATTCGGATGTTGCGAGTTTGAACATCTACACAGGCCCTCAATTGCATTAAATTGCATACATAGATGTCGAGCTTCGGTGTTATGAGCTCAGTGCACTTCGTAATTACTTTTGTGATATTGTATTCGTTACTTATCATGCATTTTGAAATCTTGCGGTCCTACTTTATACATTTACTAAACCTGTGAATTCACCAACTTTATGTTGACGTTTTAAAACATGTTTTTCTCAGGTCAATAAGGTACAAGAACAAGAATACATTGGGGGTCAACATTTTGGGAATCATATTGCATGGAGATTTAAATGCGTTACATTTTGGAGTATTTGTTATGTACTAAAATCTTTACATTTTCATAGGTGAACAATTTAAGCTTCGGGCTTTTGTATCGAACAAGTTTATTTAATCCAATGTATCATTTTTAAACGACTCATATAGAGGTCGTTCTCATATCTTATGTTGTTGATCTATGAAGTAACACTGTCTGACCTTTATTCCGCTGCGACCCATTTTGAGGGTGTTACAGATTGGTATCAGGAGCCAAGGTTATAGAGAACCAGCTTCATCTTTTCCTTAAAATTTAACTAGTTATTCGAAATTCTTAATTTGGTTTATATATACATATATATATATATATATATATATACATATATATATATATATATATTTTGAACGACAAGAATTTATTAAAAAACTAGCAAGGAGCTAGACTAAAACAATTACAATGTATGTAACATTGGGTTTTGCAACCACAACGTCTAGTTTTTTTAGAAGTCTTTGGTTCTACTAGAACACCATTAAAAAACAATAGAAACTACATCATCACTAACCCAAACATCTTATTATTCTGATACCTCCAAATCACCCACAAAACCGTGACGATAATAGCATCCAATACTTTCCTCCTGTTTAAAAACGAATGTTAGCGATGTCATCCAAGTGAATATATGTCTTCAATGTTACTGAACACTGGGACGATTTAAAATCATAAGCCATCTGTAAAACACTATCCCAAATGCAAGACGCAACTAACCTCACAATCACAAAAATAATGAAAACATCTTCTATTTGATTACCACACGAAGGACACAATAAAGATGGCACGTCAATCCCTCTCTCTATTAAGTTGATCCGAGTAGGTAACCGATCAAGACTAATCCTCCAAACTAGGATATTTACCTTTATAGGCACGAGATTGTTCCATCTTGTAGCTATGTCTTCCGAGTTTAGCAAGATATTATCTATATGTTTCCTAGTGCAAGACACCGAGAAGACACCATCCTTTGCCAAATGCCACTTCCATGCATCTTCTTGATTGTTCAACTCCAAAGATTGAAGCTCATTTTGCATGTCTTGGAGCTGTTGACATGTACGACCCCCATTTGAAATGTTTCTCAACCAACTCCATATCCACTGACCATTTTCCCATCTATCATGTATCAAACAATTTTTGTTTGTCTCCAACACATATAGCCTAGGAAAATTTTCCTTTAAAATCAAATCACTCACCCATAAGTCCATCCAGAATCTAGTGCCAAGACCATTCTTGATAGATTTTCTCATATATGTATACTTTACAATGTGTTTCTCATGCATTTGATCAATAGCTTTAGCTATAGAACTCCACAACCCATTTCCTCTTGACCTAGAACATTGGTTTCCAAACCCGCCATTAGGACCATATATACTTGTGATTATATTTTTCCAGATCCCTTTTTTTATCCATATGAAACCGCCACCTTCATTTTTGAATCAAAGCTAAGTTCAATGCCTTTAGAGTTCCTATTCCAAGACCGCCTTTTTCTTTAAAGTTTAAAACCTTCTTCCATTGAACCCATGATATTTGGCTTATATTCGAGACTTACTTTTACTTGTTTTTTAATTTTTCACTTTTCTGCCTCTACATAAACGAGACTATAAGCTTTTGAGAACATTATCAACTTATGTAAAGCTTAAATTAAGTTAAATTACCTTGCCTAATCGGCATGATTTCTAATGAACATTTTGACCTATTGTTGTTTTTTAATTGAGTTAAGATCTTTATCAGTAATATCTTAAGTCCTATTGAGCCAACGGATTAAAGTTTGATTCTAGCTTAATGAAGTCTGCTGGGTGATTTAGCTAGATTGTTTCGAACTTTCGATTCTTTTGAATTTATGGTTGGATGTTCTTTTAGAGGTGTTGTTCAATAGCAAATGTGTATACTCTATGTTTCCCTAGCGACATGTTTATCATAAGCACTAATGGTATTCACTTCAGTTACGATTTTCTTAACACGCTAACATAATTTCAAAAGATGTCAGTACTCAAGTTTTTGGCATATGTTCTCGATCAATATCTTGAGCCGGACTTTAACCTAACTTAAAAAACGTAGCTATCTTATGTAGTAAGTTTACAACCAAAAAGACAAGTTGTTCTATCCAGGTGAAATAAGTTTGACCTATAACCCCAAAAACACGTACTTAAAATAACTTGGTTTTGCCAAGTCATATATGATCAATTATGCAAATTGCAATACACCCAATATGCCATCTGTCCCTAAACTTTCACAAACAATAATCTCGCCAGCTATGATTAATAAGGTACACAAAAGCAAAAATATAAAATATTAGAAAAGATGCGTTTTTATTTTCAGAGTAAAAGCTACGAGATCTAGAAATAGGTACAAGACATGATGCATGCATACAAGTCGATAAGAGATATTTGTCATGGATATAGTTATAATTGTCGTGTTGTAAAAGTGTAAAAGCAATAGGAAGAGAGTGAAACGAGTCAAACACAGCCGATATTATTTCATTATTTGAGACCCTAAATCCAAATAACGTGTTTGACCTTTTAATAATACAAAAGGCCATGTTACCAAAATTCTGTTCATCTGAGACTATTTGTTAAGACATTTATGCCCTTTGTTTAGGAGACAAACTAGTTTAGGCTTTCTAAGTATATATGTTTAAAATTTCAGATTGTTTATGACGAATTTTAGTGATTTCGTTATGTTTTGAACTGTGAATCTCAACTGTGGGTATGTTTAGTGAAATGTAACAGTAGCAGTAGCAGTTAGCATTAGCAGTAAGCAATGAACAGTAGCAATTAGCAGAAGCAGTATGTTACGGTATATAAAACCGTTTGGTTGCATAGCATTAACTATAATTATAAATGAGTAAATGACGTAAATAGACATATAAACAATACCCATTAATTAATAGATAGAGGCATTATAGTAAATCTTATTCAAAAATGCTAATCTAATATTATCAAAGCTAATATGAAGATCATTTAGAAAAAGAGCATGTTGATCAAATCTTAAATGCTAAATGTTTTTTTTCAAACAAGCGTTGAAATATTAATGCTTAATGCTAAATGCTCTAAAATGTTTGTTGCCAAATACAACTTGCATATCAAAATAACATTATTTTTTCTCTAAAACTTCTACTGCATATAATGATGAATTCGCTTTTTTTTAACTAACAAAATAAGTAAATTGATTTTATTAAGATATTCTCAAGTTAAAAAACATATATTAATGTTTGTTTTTTTCACTTTTAACACATTTTAAAAACTACAATTATGTTATTTTTAACTTTTCTTTCTCATCCTTTTAAAATTGATTTTTTTCTTATAAAACTTGATATTAGTTGTTTGCAATTTACAAAACAAATAATCTTGTTCTTCAGCATTATACGTAATCATATTATCACCTACGAAACACACATTATATCGACACAACGGATTTTATTGAAACTATACATCGCCCGCTAATATTCGTAGAGACTCAACTAGTAATTATTTAAATGATAACAAAATGTGATTTTTAAGACATAATTCACCACACTAAGGGCAGGTTTGTTTAGTTTTTCTATTAAATCCTGTAAAATTAAAGTGACTGTTTAAATATATATTGTCTGTTTGTAGATAAATAAATGGTTGTTTGTTTTGTGTGCTGAATAAAATGTCTGAATTAGAGAAATTACCGTTATACCATTTTATATAAAATAAGTGTTGATTAAATAATTAATTGAATAAAAGTAATATGAAGTAGATATGTAAAAGTAAAATAAAAATGATGACTTAATTTGGAAACCCTCACCCCATGGCTTTTTTTTACAAAGTCATCAATTTATTTTAAGCACTAAATAAACACTCAATCAATAACTTAATAAGTTTACCAATTTATGAATTAAGTCCCTTTAAGTTATTATGAAACACTAAAGGCTTGTTTGTTTATTTTTTTTATTAAGTCCTGTAAAATTAGAGTATCTTTCTAGATATATGTTGTCTGTTTGTATATGATATATGACTGTTTGTTTTATGTGCTTAATATAGTGTCATAATTAAAGAAAATTACTTTTATACCCTGAAAAGCAGTTATGTGTGATTATATGTGAAAAAATAGGAGAGTAAACATGTAAAATTATGATTTAAGCCAATGACTTAATATAAAGACCCTCCTCCTCATGGCTTTTTCTAGAAGACCATTTGTTAATTTTAAGCACAAAACAAACATGCCTTTAATGACTTAATTAATTTATCAAATATTCAATTAAGACTCATTAAGAGGCTGTTTGGTTTATGGTTTTTAGTGGGTTTAGGATGATAGTGGTATAAAATAAATTGTTTGGTGAACTTTCTTTGGGCTGACGCGCAGGTGTAGTACCCAAATTCTATGTCCAAGTGGTATCCAAGGTTTTCATTATTTTAAGCAATAATATATATTTTTTAATTTTTGTAAAAATCTTTAACTAATTTACATAAAATATATATATATTTAAAATAATAATTAATTTTCTGTCTCCTTATTTACTTTCAAACATTTCTCAAATCCAAATCCAAATCTAAATTTAATCCCACTTATAAATCAAACGCACCCTAAGTCTTTATCAAACACTACCTAAGACTAGAAGTAAAGCGATGTACAATTTGACTCAAACCAAGTTGTTGAAAAAAAAAACACGTGATAAGTTTAATTTGGAGAGTTTCTATATGAAAAATAAATACATGACTTGAAAATTCTGATATAAAATGAAATAGTTTAACGACAGCTGCCCATGTAAACTAACTAATATTCCTAGTTAATACAAAGCACATAAGTCTAAATATATCGACATTTTTTCAATGTTTAAGTTGTAATTATGCTAATGTTTATTCACTAGTTCAAGTAAGTAAAGAGGAATATTTGAGTGTTCATACTTTATATTATCAAATATAAGTGTGACTATTTGCTTGTTTAATCTTCTTAGTTTATTAGTTAAACAAGACCTCTTCATCCTATGTTTAAGTTGAACAAGTTTTCTTTTATTATAAAAAGACCAAGTTATAATTCAACTTCAAATTGTCAAAACAGTTTAATCAAAATATCAGTTTTTTTTTGTTCAACTATATACCTAATAAATCGAACTATATATCAAATCAAACATAGCGTATAGGGAGGTGATATGCACACCACACAAAGTGATGTGCACACCACAAAATCACATGTGTAATGCATATGATACAACACCACATATGCATTTTTGTGGTGTGCACATCACTTTGTGTAGTGTGCATATCAACTCCCTAACGTATATTGCCAAGCGTAGAAAAATACAATATTTATTACTTAAACTTGTTCTAGAAATCCAACATTAATTGATTTCATACACATATAGAACAAATATAAATGTTTATAATGTGTCAAATAATTTTTCAAAATTTAGAATCCATGAGGGGCAAATTAGTCCAGCACACAAAACTTCCTTACTAGAAACAGCAATGAAAAACCAACACAAAATTAACACGGAGAAGAATAACATGGGCCCCACTTTGACCATCATATTCCACACCCTATATAACCCACCCAATAACATTAATCAAACCTTCATAAAAGAAACACACACACATACAAATCCAAAAAATTCGAACGTTACAAAAAAAAAAAAGACCAAAAACTCAAACATGTGTACCGTTGCAATCTCAAACTCACCAGTTTTCTCACCATCATCCCACATTTCCACATCCATATTTTGCAAATCATCACCAGAATCATCAACATTAAACCTCTCACCATCATCATCGCCTTCGTCGTCTTTTAAACTACGTTTTAATAAAACGTTACACCCCGTTAGTGGACTATTTAAGACATGTAACGAAGATGGTCAAAATTCTTGCTCTACGTCAACAAGTCCTACTTTGCTAAAAAGAAAAAGACCCACTAGGCTAAATATCCCCGTTGCGAGTTTAAGCGTCTCCGTTGACCGGTCTACGCCTCGTTTCGCTGAGGACCGGTGGAAAGAAGTGGTGGAAGAGGGGGAGGGCTATTCTGTTTATTGTAAAAGAGGGAAAAGAGAAGCTATGGAAGATCGGTTTAAGGCTTGTGTTCATTTTAATGGTCAAATTAAACAGGTCAGTGTGTTTGATATGATTTGTTAAAAGACTTGGTTTAGTTTTAGATTTTCTATCTTTTAAGTCTCTCGTTTAGGCTATATCATATGTGATAGATTTGTGGTGTATAAAGTGCCAGATAGTTAGTTTTCCTTTAAAAATGTTTGTGTAGGAAATGGTCTAGTTACTACCATAAGTTACGGACCAAAACATAAGTTGATATGTACTCAAGAAGTTTGAAATTAAATAATGAAATCAAGGACCTTAATATAAAACTATCATTAAGCTACTAATAATGTCATATTACGCAAACTACATATGGAGTTGACTATACCAGTGACTGATTTTTTGGTGTTATTGATCACTAAAGTGACTTATTAATGAACCTTTCTACATATGGAATTGGTGTTGATTTTATTTTCTGGTTAATTTTCAGGGGTTTTTTGGTGTTTTTGATGGTCATGGTGGATCCAAAGCGGCAGAATTTGCAGCAGAAAATCTCGAAAACAGGATTAAAGAAGAAGTACAAAAAAGGGGTGAAAGCGAAATAGAAATTGTTGAAGCAGTAAAACAAGGATACTTAAATGCTGATTCTGAGTTTCTTAAACAAGAACAACGCGGTGGAGCGTGTTGTGTAACTGCCATCATTGACTCCGGGAATCTTGTGGTATCCAACGCTGGCGACTGTCGTGCAGTAGTCTGTAATGGAGGAGTTGCAGAAGCGCTTACTTCTGATCATCGCCCTTCGAGACCAGATGAG
Organism: Tanacetum coccineum; assembly: GCA_026074375.1. Taxonomy (NCBI): domain Eukaryota; kingdom Viridiplantae; phylum Streptophyta; class Magnoliopsida; order Asterales; family Asteraceae; genus Tanacetum; species Tanacetum coccineum. The sequence goes on along the minus strand of BQNB010042164.1, from coordinate 9,241 downwards.
AAGCAAAGAATCGAATCCCTTGTAAGATTCTGAATAAATTCTACATCTTTAACTTGATTTAAATACATTTTTATAGAATTTGGTTACTGATTCTATATGGTTAATTTGTGCAGGGTGGTTATGTTGATTGTAGTAGAGGCGTTTCTCGAGTTCTTGGATCATTAGCAGTGTCAAGAGGGATTGGGGATCGTAGCATGAAGCAATGGATAACAGCTGAACCGGAAACTAAAGTTTTTAAGATTATACCAGAATTTGAGTTCTTGATCATGGCTTCTGATGGTTTATGGGACAAAGTGAGTAACCAAGAAGCAGTTGATGTAGCAAGACCTCTTTGTGGATCTATGGATAAACTGGAAGTGATTTCGGCTTGTAAGAAGCTTGTTGAGCTTTCGGCTTCTAGAGGATCAGTTGATGATACAAGTGTGATGATCGTTCAATTGGGTTGTTTCTGTTGATGATGGAATGTTTAGAAAGATCATCAAGAAAATACTTTTTATCGAATTTTTGGTGATCGCAGTTGGTCTTTTGATACTTAGTATTCGTATTCTGACGTGATTCATTGTAACAGTTTAACAACTTATCTCATTCCTTTATTCTTTGTAACTCAGTCATTTGTTAACCGCGTTGCCTAATCTAGAGAAGATACTTTTAGTGAATTTAATGTTGTCCTGGTAATCTGATTTCAGTCTTACAATTCAAAAAACTTTTTCGAAAGATGAGAGCCAAGAACTAGTAATCATGTACGTCGTACAAGAAACAATTTTGTTGATGACGATTCTTAGAACTGAATGATATCAGGAAAACATACTCTATTGAACTTTTGGCGATTCCTGCTGTTCTATAGATATGGGCTGTTTGGGATTAAGTTTACAGAACCATATTTTTCCAAACTGACTTTTTCTGTCTAACAGATAGTCGCTTTGTAAAAATGGTTTGCCAAACACTCTTCTCTGATTTTTTTGCAGTTTTCAAAAGTAGTAATCAGATAATCTCTTCTAAAACGCAATCCCAAACATCCTCTTATTCTAAGTTGAAAATGATATCATTTTTGGTCTTATAATTCTTGAACTTTCGCAAGACTGCTACAAGTCAGACAAGACGAGAGTCGAGAATAAGCAATAAAGTACAAGAAACAATTTTGTTAGATTACAAAAATTTAGAGTAAATTGCAAAAATCATCCATCAGACGCAATCTATACCTTTTCGAAAATGCGTGTGGAAAACTATTGGTGCGGATATCGTCTCTGCCCCATAGTAAAATGACGAAAATGCCTCAAAGGCTTATGACTAAGTCCCACTGAAGGCAACAACATTTTAGTTATTTCACTTGAGGCAAGGGCGATTTTCGCTCTAAAGGTTTATCACATGCACGACACTTGATCTTTAGGAAAGGCAGAGATTGTTTCTGCAATTTGAACATATTCTTGGGATGATTTTTTAAAATTTACTCCAAAAAATGATTAAGGACTTGTATCGAATTTTTGTGATCCCATTGTTGTTTTTGTTAAAAAGTGGCTTAAACTATAACGATTTGTTTCGTAAATTTTATTTGTTTCTTAGTTTGAGTTTATTTTTATAATTTTTTAGTCATTTGTTTGCTATAAATAGAGATCAATCATTAGTTTTTATTTGTAACTTTGTGTAGAAGTTTATGTTTGGTACATATGAATATAAATTTTTTATTTTTTTTATTATTTTTATTTGTATTTGTTAATAACTTGAATAAAAGTTCCGCTTCGTTTGTTGATTTTGGTGTATGTTTCGTGTTTGAATTACCGATTCTTTTGTTATCTAATCGGCAATATTCAATTCGTGTGTTCTTTACAAGTCAATCATTTTGTTAACGGGCCAACGAGGTTATCTATTATGAATGACATTCTTTCTACCATGTCTTCGAATTTTTGGAACGTTTTAAAGATATTAGCGACGATATTTGAGAACATGTAACAATGCATAATGTACAAGGTATAATAAGGCAAGAAAAGAACCGTTGGAGCCATTGATATATCCAGTCAAGATCTGCTTGCTATTTGAATTATTGAGATATTTTTGTTGGTAAAATGAATGAATGGTTGACTAACCTTTATATGACCCTTGTTCATGACACTTTAGATCAAATGAACTAGACTAATATCTTATGATTTATGTTTATTTCTAAAAGCTACAAGATTTATTTGAAATGCTCACATATTTCATGAAACTGAAAGAGATATGGAGATGATGATCTCTAGATTAGTATATCGACAAAAGCGAGAGAACAATCCACTAAAACTACCCGAGAGCTATAACACAATCAAAAACCTTTGAGCTCGACCATAGCTAAACTAGCAACGGACAAAATAATGACCAACCGATAAGCTTTTAAAATGAATTATACTACCTCGGCCCTAAAATTATTGTTCATCTTTCCTTTTTGATTTGTCTCAAAATAATTGTCCACTTTTAAAAATAATAGTTGGGTTTTTCAAGTTTATCATAATACTCTTAGTGTGCGTTTGGTTTATAAGTGAGGTTGGACTCGGATTTGAATTATGTATTGGATTTGGATTTGATATAAGTTTAGGCAGATAAATTATATATATTTTTAATAAATTTAATAATATAATTTAACTAGTTTCAAGGCCCGTCCGTTGGGCGGGGAGCATTAAGGCATTGTTAGAAGAAAAAAAAACAATTTAATTTTGATAGTTGTTTGTTATTGGTTTTGGTTGTTACGACTATTGCATATAATTTAGATAAATTATAATTGATGCAATTTGGGCAAATAAATGTTATTGCCAACAGATTTTATAAGATAATATTATGAAAAAATTGTTTCTTTTTGTATAATAAGCAGTTTAAATGTTAAAATAAGCAGTTTCAAATAAGCAATCTCACACACCCTTTAAACTGTCGATGCAATATGTAGTACTTGGTGTGATCCAATATATTTTCGCATACATCATTTAGCTCGTGCAACATAATAAAACTGAGATAATGAAAACATACATGTAATCTCACTATCAAACTAAGTTAGTTAAGTATGATCGAATATATTCCCACATATATCATTCTGGTACTGAACCAAACACTTTTTCCATTTATAATTAACTAATGTATCTCCAAAGTCTACAACAGCTCAAGTAACAATCATAACCTGACAAAACAATCATAAACTGACAATAGACTCATTTATTAAATGTCATATCCAGATTGTAGAGGTAACATTATCTTTTTGTTACATTTCATCAAGCAATTGGTTTTGCATCTTTAATTCGGCCTTACATTTCTACTGAAGCTTCCATTTAAATGCAGACCATTCATATATAATTGGCAATAGTGATGCCTATATGTAAAGCTTGTAGATGACCAAGTGCTGGAAATAACGTACAAAGATCTTGATGAATAGTTAGACTGTCTGAAGGTCGACTCTTAGCAGTAGCGGATACATGTGGCCACGGGTCTGATTCAAAGTCAATGTATCCCTCCCAAATCTTTTTAGATGTACCATGTTCTGTTCCTACATTCGGAAAAAAATAAAATAAGTGAGCATTCCTAGTGATAATATCCATAACACATTGATAAACAAAGGAAAGAGTATGCCGAATACACCCCAATATTCACAATATGCAGTCTCATAGATCTGAACTTATCAGCTTTTGTCAAACTGTTTAGAGGGGAATATTAACTCAAACTGTGCGTATTCACAATATAATCTCATTGATCTTCATGTTATTGATGTATGCTAAGCCAACCATTATGTAACGTTTAGGAAAAAAGGATGTTTAAATATTACATGTCTTTTATGTGTTTTCTTACTTATCATACATGTTTAACAATTTTACATGTCTTACTTATCAGACATGTTTATTAAATTTTACACAGTTTGAGTTTATATATCTGAACTTATTAGCTAATGTCAAACTGTTTTAACACAACTGATGTGGAAAAAATTGGAAGAGAAGATAAACGCGTTCTAGCTCGAAACACGTACCTTGATCACTCAACGTCCCTTGCTGGACTTCCCTTGAAGATAGCAAGTTTCCCATTATTTTCTCGAAGTCTAAGCGCTCTGAATATGACTAAGAGCGGTCAACTTTGTGGTTATTTGAGACACGAAAATACAGTTCCTAAAGTTCCAGCGAATGAAACACGTACCTTGATCACTCAACGTACCTTGCTAAAGTTTTTCAAGAAATTTAAGTGCGCTCAATAAAACTATTCAGTCCACTCCATGGATATTTGAGACATTACCCTTAACTTAGGCCAGTATTTTTTTTGCGTATCTAAAACATATTTATTTTTTTACTACCCGTTTCAGTCCCTATTTCAGCACCAAAACCACATGTTTCAGACCCAATTTCAGCAACCAAATAGCCCTATTAGCAACCAAACCGCAGCCCTCATCTGAGCACCCAAAAACAACCCATTTCAGCACTCCAAACCAACCCATTTCTGCATCCAAACGCACGCGTTTCAACGTCAATTTCAGCGCGAAACCATCCCTATTTCATAAGAATTAGCAATAGTGAAAATTCAGTTCAAGCTGCATTTTGTAGTTAGCAAATACCATTCTACTTATAAATTATTGTTTGCTGTCTTATTTAGTGCAAAATTACAAAGAAAAATAAAAATCACAATCCTTATCAATCGTCATTTGAGTCGGTAATTATCTTGCTACTTGTTATCAATGGTTTCTCCAAGTCCATATTTAAACAAAATAGTTAAACATATACAAATAATTGGGTAACTTTATATAATCATACCATGACAAAAGATGTACCCTTAGAATTCAAAAAAGCTTATGAATAAAAATATATACTTTAGGTGGCTTTTAACTTGTTGAAACCATTTACTTATACACCTATATCAACCCATTTTAAAGAAAATGGGTTAAAGTTGCCACCTCCATAAAAAATTTACAGATACCTAACAGATATACAAAGAAATGTTACCACAAAACACTCTCAATGTCTCATACATGCTTATGTGCTTTGTCAAACACCCCTCACCTACCAACAACTGTTTTACTATTGGGCCACACTTGTTGTTTGGATATCCAATATCTACTATTAGATCAAGATGATTTTACGTCGAAGAATTTCAAAAATATGTGTCATTATCTATTATAACAACACAACTGTTGTTTTTTTTATAATATGTCGAGTCATTCACTTTCTGTATGGCAAGCAATTTCTTGATACAACATTAATAAATTGTAAAAAATAAATAATCTATCTATACTAAAGATTGTTATAATATTCAACTTATAAAAAATTAAAAACACCATTTGGTTAAGACTTATGCAGACTACATAAACCAAACAATGATAGGCTGAATCTCAGTTTAGGCTTCAATAACAACAAATATCATATATCATTCGCATCTTGATAGAAAAAAATATACATGAGTTTGAAAGCAACATGACTTACTGTGGATACATATGATTTGTTTGTGATAAAAAATTGCTTTCCAGATGTTTTTCACTATGCTTTGATCGAGGGCTCATACCTTTCTAATTTTTGACATTTCAGTCTATATATAAAACAGAAAAGTCTTTAAAACGCATACTGTCACCGATCGTGCATTCGATAGAGGAACATCAGTAATGGCTGCTAATTCATTATCTGATCGCTATCTGTTTTGTCTCAAACTATTGGAAGAAGATTTACCTGAATCCAAAGATTTGCCAAAAGAAACATATTAAAGGTTAAAAAGTTCAAATACAACACCGTATGAAAAAAATTAGGTGACAGTGTTTTTTACCTCAGCTTCAACACTTCTCGACTGGCAAGAGAAACAATCATAGCCGGAATATAACTTGAAATAGATAATGAAGATACCTCATGATAAGTTATAGTAGCAAAAGTCCTTTGAAATACCAATACAATAGTCCCACACCTACGCATAAAACAATTCTTAGAATTTAGTCAAAGAATACATAATTAGGCTTCGTAAGAAAAGACTTACCTCACAAATACCAGTTCCATTCACGTACTCTTAACTATGTATAAACTCCTACGTTGACCTCATTTAATTCCACCTTTGTCCTTTGTCGCAAAAGTAAGGCTCTGATTTAGTTTCAGTACCAAACGCCTGTGATGGCTGCGGTCACACTTTCGGTGTGACTGCCGAGCCAAGACACGTGCATAGGTAAACCGTACACAGTAAACACAAAATTATCATCATCGCCTAGAAAAGGAAAAAAGGTATGCGTCTTTTGCACAAAGAATCCAACACAACTCAGATGACACCTTTCCGCCTCTTGCGACAAAAAAATGAAAGTGAACACGGTATGAAGCGGAAGAGGTGTTGATCGCGAAATGTAAGGCTTAGGGTCTGCAAATATATGGGCAAAACCAAACACCATGCTTGGATGCAACCGTAAGTCGGGTCAAGTTACCTCGCCAACATACCGGCAATGTTGGCTGCAACAATAACCCGAGTTAGGTTACCCCGCTAAAATACAGGCGTTGGTATATTGCTACCATAAAACATATAAATACAGACGCTGGTCATCATAGCCTTGCAACCAATTTTTACCGTTATACAACCCTAATTTTCATTCGCCAGTAACCTACATCCATAAAAAATATAGTTAAGACCTAAATATGTTTCACATCATTAACAAATTAAAGATTAAAAAATCACAACTAATAAAACCTTCAATCAAGCTAATAGCATCTATAGAATTTTGTCATTGTTACTGTCAACCTTACAATCAATAAATTCATCTTTAAAAAAGGGTTAAAATCATGAAATAGTAACCAAGTTTCAGTTTTGTTCCAATTTAGTCACTGCAACTTTGTTTTGATTATAA